>JAXGGA010001719.1:0-142322 GCA_038373865.1 Uloborus plumipes | reverse complement strand
ATTTCCCTTTATTACAATCTATATATGAAAAAAAATTTGAAAACTTGATCCAAGATGCTATTCCAAGGTATTTTGCTCCAAAAAAATTTTTTTTTATCAACCCGGAATTTAAAATTTACTACTAGATGGCAAAAGGCCCTTATTAACGAGGATAATTGCATCGTTGATTTAAAATAAAAACTTTTAACAATTGATTCGTTTGAAAAAAAAACATTACTTTCCGGCACCCCTAATAGTTCAATGAATAGAACTATCGCATGTAAATACTCAAATGGTTTATTCTGTTAAATATTTAATGAGTTTTGGGCACAGCCGATAAATAATTGCTTTCGATGTAGCTTCATTATAATTGACAATATATTCTGTCACTATACATTTGCTGCTAAAGCAACTTTTGAAACTTTTAAAAAGGAACAAAAATATTTTTGCCTTTAATTATTTCTGCTTATTAATTTACTTAATTATAATTTATGTATTATTTTTCAATATTCAAACCGTAAAAATAGCTTTTAAGCTCAGATGTCCTTTCCTTAAAGTGTAACATGTGTAATTAAAAGTTTTAAATTATCATTTAGTTTCAAAAAATAAAGAACGTATATAAGAATTAATTTCGAGGGAACCAAGCCTTTATTCTGAGACTTTTCTAGTTAGAATTTGAAAACATCAAAATTCTTATTCAGTCAACAAGTATAATTTTATTTCAATAGAGGCTTGTACTGCCGTGCTAAGCACAAAAGTCGTATCTGCACTTTTTAACAAAATTGAGTTATAGCTACCAGGTGGCTGGCTCTCTGAGACGTATTTTTCCTAAATACAAAATTATATAGTCATTTGAGAAGGGAAATATTTTTTAAAAAATTCTGAAAAAGTTTCATCTGAATCAAATATATGGTGGCGCAAAACTTTAAAGAGTTTTATCTCAGTTTGAGCTCGACTGCAGATACCACTTTTGCGCTTAGCACGGCAGTGTACCCCTTCAGTTCTTTCTTAAAAACGCACTTTGCGAAAAATGTACTATTGTAGAGCAAGTAATCTTCTATATATATAAAAGAAAGTCGTGTTAGTTACACTATTTATAACTCAAGAGCGGCTGTACCGATATGGCTAAAAATTGGTGGGTAGGTAGCTTAGAACCAGGAGACGGACATAGGCTATAATTTATGTGTGTCAGTTACATAAATAGAAAACTGTCTTATTGACTAAGCCTTTTTACTAAGCCTTTTTTGACACCTCCATGGCTGAGCGACATAAAGCACACGTTCTGGCAGCTTCCAGAGCGCAGTAAACAGGTTGTAAGTTAGCTGTGCGTTGAGTGTTATTTGACTTTTTTGTGAAATAAATTATAAACAAACGCGTTACTTCTCTTGAAATTTATATGTGATATGCTGTCAGAAACGATTGCTCATTCCGAGGATTCCGATGATCCCAAACGATATGCCGTTTGAATTTAAAAGACTTAAATTTCCGATCCGTCTTGCATTTTGCATTTGTCATGACCATCAACAAATCACAAGGCTAATCCTTAAAAGTTTGTGGTTTGAATCTAAAACATCACTGATTTTCCCATGGTCAATTATATAGGGCATGTTCACGGGCCGAAAGACCATCTGCGTTGTTTGCTTTTGCGCCTGATAATAAAACAAAAAATGTTGTGTATCACAAGGTACTTAAGTGAAGAGCAACCTATGTACTGAAATATAGAAACAATAATGAATGATTAATGTAGGTACTTAATTTTTTTTTATTTTCTAATAATAAAAAACTTAATAAATTCAAAAATTTGCTTATTTATTTGCCTTAAAGGCGGAATAGAGTTTGCCGGGTCAGCTAGTTTACAATAAAAGAGCGTTTAGTTCATTTTTGACTCACAGCGTTGCACGGTCTACCTCGAAAATAGCAGTTGTGTCAAGAAAACGCATGTTCAAAAATCTGACTCAAATAGAATTGAGAAAAAGCAAAATGTTCTGTCAAAGCGTAAAAAAGAGCAATTTCATGACTCTTAAGTTTGAATTTTGACCTCTATCAATTTCTTTAAAATTCCAAAAAATTAGTCGTTGTTAATAGATGAAAGCATTCCGTTTCAGGGATTTTCTGGCGAAGCCCCCTGGAGGGGGTTATCACCCTCTATAGGGAGCAAAGGAAAAAAAAAAACACCTATGGGTAATTCCATGCAAGTGTGGAAAAGCGTTGAAAAAATTAAACTCGGGTGATGTGACTGTTCTGCATATTTTTTGGTTTAAAAATGTTAGAAGTTTCTTATTTATAACAATTTTTTGTTAGGAATGTAGTTTTTTAGTTTCGGCAATACTTTGAAGTTGGTATTAGAGCATTTTATTTTCAGTGAAGCAAATGGTCAAACTTTCAACATTGATAAGTTTCAATTTTTTCCATTAGATAAATGTGACAAAGGAAGATTGTTGTTTATTACACTTTAAATTAATATTGTGAATTGATGAAACAAGTGTTTTCAATTTAATTAAGTGATTTATGTCAATTTCAAAAAGGCACTGTTCTATGTAACATAAGTTACCAAAAACATGTTAAAGTTTTTACAGCAAATAAAGAAAGGGCAATACAATGTTAACTATGTTATATTTTCTATCTTATAGATGTGTACTAAGCAAATAACAATACTTTTCTTTTGAATATTGTTTATTTAATTTTTTGTGCTACAATCAAAACGTGTAACGTAAGTTACCCACATATGCAGATAACGTAAGTTACTTTAGTAGAACTTCAATACTTGTGTTTCGAAATAAAGTAAATTGTAAATAAAAACTATGTGGTTAATAGAAGTAATTTATTCAATAATTCTTTTAATTGTACTACTGTATTTACTTAATTTAGATTACTCATATTTCTTAAAATGTCTGTTTTTTAATAAGATTACAATACACCTTTATTATAAATTACATGCTTCTTTTTGGCTATTAAGATATTAATTCTCTTTAAACAATATCACTGCATTCAGAATATTTAGCAGGTAATGTACTATGAATTATTCAAAAATGACTTCTGTTATGATTTAAAGTTATCAAATATGTTTTGGAAAAAACAAATATAAAAATAGTTTATCTCTTTCAATTGAAATATATTTTGTTTTGCATTAAAATGCCACTGAACTCTGCAGAAAAGATGCGCTGTAGAAGGGGTATGAGAAAAGTCATGTGGATATTACAGATTCATAAATAAAAGTTACTCTTGATAGTATTGAAATATGTTAGAAAAAGCAAAATGTATCAAAAAATTTTCTGAAGATCCGCACATTCACAATGACCTTTTAAGAACCAGAAATGAACAAAATGTAATGTTTCGTTTAGTTAGTATTTTAAGGAACAAGAAGAAAAAACAGAGATAAAAGCTGGTGACTGGTGTGTGGTGAAGTACGAAAATACATTGTATCCTTGAGTTGTGACGATTATTGAAGAAAACGAGCTTAAAGTAAAAGTAATGGCTGCTGTTGGAACCAATCAGAAATGGTCAGAAACGACAGAGGAAATTTATTATAAGAGAAAACATGATTCGAAAATAGAATTACCTGAACTTGTTAATACCAGCGGCCAGTATGCATTTAAAAGTCTTATGTTTTGTAATATTTTTGATTGATCATTGAGTTTGGCATTGAATTTCTGTAAATTTAACTCATAACTATTAATTTTCAGTATTTTGATCTAAACTAAGCTGTAATTTTCATTCAATAGTTTTTGTAATAAATATATGCTTGTAAGTGAATTTTGTAACGTAAGTTACTGTAACGTAAGCTACCCAGTTAAAATTCTCATAAAATTCAATTTTTAAAATAAAATTTTAAATTTATGAAAATTAATTCCTAAATATTATAAGAAACTGATAAATTATACTTCAAACAAGAAAACAGCTGTAATAGAGCAGAAATTTGCCTTAGAACCAATTTTCATATTATGCCGTTCCCTTTTTGTGTAACGTAAGTTACTGCCTTATTTTTGACTGCTAAATTTTGTAAAATTTAAGTGCATCGAATATTTTTGCATTTTAATTTTGCTTTTGACTGGCATTTTCACTGAATGCTTTTGTACAAGGTTTTTATAACAATATTTGTCTGTACTAAGGAGCTAACTGCATAAGAGTTGGTCAAAATGTAACGTAAGTTACCGTGGAATTGCCCCTATGTGAATTTTTGAACACTGTGCCATATTTGGCAAAGATCTGATGTGAGTTTGAAAGGAAAACCCTTCAAAAACCCTTAGAAGAAAGGAAAACCCTTAGCAAATATTCGACGTAAACTGGGTTTGTGTAAGAAACACACACATACACTCACAATATACATACATAGGGGCGATTCTCTGTAAATTCGTCATTTTCAGTACAGAATCTGTCCGGGTATGTTTTTTTTTTTTTGAAATGTTCGTATAATATTAATACTATTGCTCAGAAAATGAATCTATTAGGTCTACTTTGGTTCGTAAGAGGGCCAATTGAATTGTTTGTGTTTTTCTGATAAATCTTGACAGGGGGCAAGTTACTATCGGCATTGGACTGTGTATTTTCACTAAGTTGTGTAATATTGGCAAAACTACTGGAACGTAATTAGTTACGAAACTACCCATAAATTTGGACACAAATCTTTGACATAAATATGTTTCATAATTAAACTAATTAACGTTAATAAATTCACTTACCAGAGGATTGTTTTCGCAACGACCAAAACGCATATTTTCATCACAAATGTGGCTCTGAAACTAAACAAAGTGGCGTTTCAACGCCGTTCTCTGCAATTTCGGCAACTTCACACTGATTACGTTTAACTTCATGACAAAAAACATTTGCAAGTGTACCAGATTTTTTTCTACTGCAGCTTTGAATTTTTTGCCGAGGATTGTTTGAAAAAACCCCAGACAGCAATTATATGATATTAAGTTTTAGAAATGTGCGTAGTTAGAACTTATTTCATAAAAAATATAGTTTCATTTTTATATGTTTAGATATTAATTGCCAAATATATGTACTGTTTATAGGTTTTTTGAAATATTACCTTTAAGTGTTAGAGTATACGATTGGGACAGAAAGGGGGCTGTGTTCTTCGGACGTCGATAGTTTCTAGGAAAAAAAATTAAATTGCTATCGCTCCAAATACAATTGGGCTACAAAGTATTAATGCGTTGCTTGAACTAAGAGAAATAATTACTTTGTTTCACTTTATTATTTTTAAAATACTCAGTTCTGACAGCCAATTAGCAGGGCATGATTACTGAATAGGTCAACTAGGTCATGGCCTAGGGCCCCCACAATTACGGGGCCCCCAAATGCCTAAAACTGCTCTAGTCAATGTCTAAATTTGCTTTATCCAATGCCTAAAACTGTAAAGCCGCAGCACAGGAGGCCCCAAAAAAAGTATTTGGCCTAGGGCCCCGTGACGTCGTAATCGGGCCCTGCCAATTAGAAGTTTACAGAGAAACGCCCATGAGAAATTTGAGAATGAGTGAATTTGCGACTGTGTTTATGAAAATCTGACCAGGAAAGTACTCGACTTAAGTAATAATGAAAACAGTTAAAAATGGTACCACTCGAAAGAGCATACTGAGACATGTCTTTGACCCAAAGATCAAGTGCCCTCGTCCCCTCGTTTTCGAGATAAGGGGTCTTAAAGTCGGCCGAAAATGAGCCAAACTTGAAGACTTGGCAAGAAATTGAAGCTAGCTCCAGATTCTCCCTTCCGCTGCTTGCTCGGCATCGCATCGTTTCCATGTTTGGTCATTTGCAAAGAAAGTAAGATGTTTTACGTTAACCCTTTACTTGTATGAGCTAAAATAAAGAATGCTGGTCAAGACTATGATGTGGAAAGCAGAGAGCTTTATCCAGAGGAGCGAAAACTTTACAAAGAAGTTAAAGTTTTATCTTTTTACGATTTATAACAATATATTTTAGAATTTTGGTTATTTGAAGTTTTTTTACTGAACTAAGTTGTATGTATTAATTGAAATATATTGCACGTGTTTCTAAAAGAATAATTCGGGAAAATTAAAATAGTATGAAAAGCAGCTAATATGAGCTCTGTACAAAAAATGAAAATAATCTTTGGGGTAGAAATTAAATTGTCATGGATTATGATATCAGTTCTTATTGAAAAAAAAAATCGATACAAGAAGTTTCACTATCTGCCAACTCTTAGCAAAAACATTTATTTATTTTTAAATTGAAATCGAGAAAAAATAAATAATTTTTAAAAGAAAACGAATTAGTAAATATCAATAGCTGCAAAATTATATCCAAGTTGGAAATTACATCAATGGTAGAAGGAAATAATTATTTCCATACTTAAAATATACTAATAGAGTCGGCATTCATTGTAAAAACCCCTGCCGTTCAAACAAATGGGTTACTGTAGCGGAAAGTCTCTGTAACGTAAATGTAAAACATATTACATGTTAATTTTGTACTGTTTAAAAACACTAGAATAACTTTTACTAGTTCTGCTATATGTTCAACGGGTAGGAAAAGACTAACAAAATTGTAAATCAATATAAATTTTAGCTTAAAGTTAATACAAGTTTTAGCTCTGTAAAAGTAGAAAATAGGTGAAAAAAAAATCATGAAAGAAGGCCTGATGCACTGAAAAAAAAGAAAAAAAACGCTCAAGCGAAGAAAAAGCACAACTTAATAAAAATAATTAAATACACAGAAAAATTTAAAATAGGAAAGTTGGCTTTTGAGCTGCGGAAACTGTGTACCTGTCAGTCTGTCTATTGGTCAGTTTTTCTGCCCCCCCCCCCTCGCAATAACTTTTGAGTGCATAGTCCGAGTCGATTTTTTTTTAATCGAAAGAGCTCAGTGAGGACAATACACTCCCATACTCGACTTTTTGATTTGAATAATATTTCATTCAATTTCGAATTTCCAATTTTTCCGCCTGTCCTCACTTATAACTTTTGAAGGAGCAAGTTCGATTCGAGCGAACATTTTTTTTTTTTCGAAATATCTCAGAGAAAACACCTCATTCCTGTTTGATTTTTTTATTTGAACACATTTTCATTAAATTTTGAGCATTTTTTTTTTTTTTTGAAAGACCATTCTTACATACCCAGCAGTGATGCAATTGACAAAAATGTTTATTGGAACTCACTTTGAGTCATAGGGGACCCACCAAAAGAAAAGTGGTTTGAAAAAAATTATATTTGCAATTTTTACAATTAAAAACCCTAAATATACCCCCCCCCCCCATACTACAGAATTGTACGAAAACTTAAGAAAAATAGTAAAAAAAACTGGAGGTTCAGTCGTCACCTTCTGTTGACAAGGGCCCCTTAACAAGGGGGACTCCCCTTAAACAAGGGACCTGCTTTAATCGCAAATAGTACGATACAATTTAATTTTGATGTGTTGTTTAAAATTGTTTTTCCTCTTTAAAAAGCTCTATGCTTTCCATGTCATAGGCTTGATAGTAGCTTTCTGCTTTAACTCGTACAGGTAAAGTAAAAGATTATTGTAAAGCCGTCTTTCAAAAGCTTTGCAGATGACCAAAAATGGGAATCAAGTTTTCCGTTGGATGCAAATAGTGTAATCGCACAGCAGCTTCCAGTTTCATTATAACTCGCTAAAATTAGCGATTTTTCAAAAAAAATTAGCTGACTTTAGGACCTTATATTTCGATAACGGGGGCGCGAGGGCAAAAAAGCGTGCGTCCAGAAACATGTTTTACAATGCTCTTTCGATTGGTACTCATTAAAAAAAAAATCATTATTCCATGATCGCATACTTTCCTAGTTAGCACTCCAGATTTATCAAGAGTATATTTGTATATGCAGTTCATATAATTTCCAAACTCGAACAGAAATAATATTCTGCAGTTAGCTGCAGAATATTATTTCTGTTCGAGTTTTGGAGCACATTTTGTTAGTTATATCATTTACGATTCTTGCCAAATACTGGAAAAGTTGACTTATAACAATGCATTTTTTAAAATCAAGTGGAACATACTGTACTTAGTTTCTAGACGAAAATTTACATACATTTCAAAAAGGCGGGGGTGAATAAAATAGTAAATTCGACAAGTGTCTTTATTTTCCTTTTCATCGTTAAGAGTATTTTATTATTTATGTTATAAAAAGTACAACAGTGGCCGCCACTTACATTAATCATGTTTGTTCTGAATAGTTTTGATTAAAAAAAACGTCTGATTCAATAATGTAGCTGATTTACTGAGGCTGGATTTTGATTTGTTTTTGACAATTTGATGGATTAAAGTGGCTGATTCAATTAACCGCCTTCCATTGTACCAATAAGTAGTAAGTTAAAATCAATTGATATTTTGAATGAAAAAGCTTGCATGCACATTAACCCATTAATGCCTGACATTTTTTTTCCAAAGATACTTTGCACACTGGTTACACGGCTACAGAACACACTTTACAATGATTATGTGCTACAATCTGTTAGTAATGAATTGAAAATACACAGTAAAATTGAACACTATTATTTGGTTGAAATGTTCATTTTTAGTCAATTCAAACACTTTTTGGACCGTCCCTAAAAAGGGACGCTAGGCATTAATGGGTTAAGCCTACACACAGTAAATATCAGTTAACAAAACCTTGCAAAAATTAATTTTTGTGAATTAAAAAAATATTTGAAGGGAGAATGAGTACTGGATTAATGTGTTTATAATGAATGTAACCCTATGGTATACTAATTTTAGCCATTTAGGTGACTAAAAAGAAGGATATTAAATCAAATTATGAAAGATACTGGAGTGCGCAACAAGTTCATAATAATGAATTGCTTATAATATTGGTTTTTTTTTCTTGTAATGAAGTGTGGAACATAACATAGTGTATTCAGTTTAGCCATATTCAGACATTGTCGTGGGTACTGGCTTTGAGAAGAAATCATGACAGAATATAACAAAAGTATCAGGACAAAAATTCGAACACTTTTAATATTTTTAAAGTCCATAGCGTACATATACACCAATACTGAGCATTTTATTATCTAAATATATCATAATGAAAGAAACATCATCAGATGTTGCAATTTAGTTCATGGTTGATTTTATTTCCTTTTTTGTGCTGGAATATTGGCGTAAGATCCCTTTTTTAGTTTCAAGCCCTAAAAAGTAAATATTTTCAAAATTAGTGTTTCCTCCTCACCCCCTTCTCTTTTCTTTTAAAACCTAAGTCTCATTTTAAGTTTTCACAATAAACTCTTCTAGCTCCAGTGATTTTTTTTTTTTTTGAATAAGCTGTTCAATCCTCTACCATGTGTATGTAAATGCTTGTGGGGCATTCACGGTGTTGGACAAGAGAATTGCTAAATACAGTAGCCCCTCGTTATATCGTGCCTCTTTATATCGCTCATTCGGATATATCGCTGTTTTCTTTTGTCTCCCCCCAAAAAAAAACTTTTAGTTCGAAACCGTTTTTGAGAAAATATGTAAGGTGCTCGGAAAAGGTCTCTGTCTCATTTATTTTGTGGCAAAAAAGACACGGTATAGGCCAATTACAAATTTGCGGGGGAAAACAATCGGCCAATGATACAGCAGCAGCATGTTTTCCTGGTGAATTGAATCGAAAAATTGTTGAGCTAGACTTGGTAGATGAGCAAATCTATAATGCTGATGAAGCTGCGCACAACTAGAAAATGCTTCCAGATAAAACTCAAGATTTCAAGGCGAATAAAGGAATTTTTATGTATGTGTACGTATAATTTACTTGCATGCTGGATAGAAAACTATTTTTAATGACCTTGGTTATATCGCGCTTTTTTCTTGTCCCCCGAAAAACGCGATATAACGAGGCGTTACTGTATTTCCCGATTTCTCAATAAAAGTTGGAATTATTCAAAATTTACTTGGATTAACTAGGCAATATTTTTTATAACTGACACATTATGAACAATTAAAGAAACCCTATGCGATTTCTTTTTTAAAAGTGCATTTTTAACATATGGAAAAAGAGATAAAGCCTTGCGTTGAACATATGTGGAAGGGGATCTTAAAATTTACAACCATAGCCAAAATCGTGAGACACCTTTTCTTAAACACTTAAATATTCATTACAGTATCATCTCGTCAAAATGATTATACAATTCACAATTATTTTGAATTATGCGTTAGTGGTACTTGTATTTTGAAATTGTATGCAAATCAGAAGAGCGAGTTGATGTAAATAAGTCTCTTTTTCACAAATGTATTTTTAGTATTTGTTTTATTTTACTTAACATCAGTTTCTTATTCAGGGGATGATATTTTTTAGAAGTGATTTTTTTACAATTCTATGCAAACTTAATAAATTTTCATGTATTGTGTATGTAAATGCTTGTGGGTCATTCATGGTGTTAGACAAGCGAGTTGCTAAATATTTCCCGATTTCTCAATAAAAGTTAAAATGATTCAAAATTTACTTGGATAAACTAGGCAATATTTTTTTCTTTACTGACACATCTATGAAGAATTAAAGAAACCATATGCCATTTCTTTTCTAAAAGTGCATTTTTAACATATGGAAAAAGAGATAAAGCATGCATCTATGCATAGCTGCATTGTTATGTGAAGAAATTCTGTAAATTTTTAGCTTGCTATAAACAACTCGTTAAATGTTACACAAAGGCAGAATGTGGTTGAGTGAAAAGAGATTCAGCCTTGACAAGTTGATAAGGTGATCTGCCTGCTCATTTCCGATGTGTCACGATGATTTGAAATCCATCGGAGGGCCACACTTTCCCCGCTGAAAAAGTTTCATTTCACAGAAATGGACATTTTAGATTTTTATCACTTTAAAATTGTAGGTGACAAAACAGCTACTTCTTAATCAATTAGAAACATAATTTTACATTCATGACTGTTTTTTAAGCTTCCAATTACGAATGATATAGTCGCTATGTACCGTCGAAATTGTCACAATGCTTTCACTGAACTGGCTAACACTGAATAGCTAACACTGAAAGTTCTCGCACCAGCATTTTTTCTTTTACATCTTCAGTTGAACCATTTGTGTACACATGAAACCTGTTTTCAGGAGGGTATTTTTTCTGTTCAGAAGTCAAAGCTGCATTTTTTAACTCACTTGAGAACAAAAATTCGGAAGAAACAAACACACGAGCTGGATTTGTTTACGCAGTAGCTTGGCACCCCGCCGTCTCGTTGCCCATAACAACGTCTACAGTAAAGATTGCAGCGACACGGGGGGAAAAGTGAAATTTTATCGCCGTTTTTAGGTGTTGCCACACGTAGGAGATTAATCTCCTTCTTCTATCTCCATGGTTAAACATTTAATGATTTTAAAGTTATTTACTTTCTCATATTTCATTTCAGTTCTCATGTGTATTCAATGACCACTGAAATATTACTTGAATTACTTGCACACATGTCATTATTTCTATTGTAAATTTAACATATCAATGTCATATTTATTTTTGCATCCCCTTAAATTTTATGATTTTTTTTCTTTCATAAAAAATGCTTTGTCTGTACTACCTTTAATAAATCTGCTAAAAGTGATGGAAACCAGTAATAAGAGGAAAAGTAATTATCGGCAAGTTAAAAGTTTAAATATCCTTTTAATGCATTCTTTCATCATTATTAATTTACTTGATTATTTTTTTTTCAAACTTAAATCACATAAGCAGCAGGTGTGCCCATTCCCCCCCCCCCAAAAAAAAATTTTTCACAACCCTTTAGTGCTTTTTATTTTTGCCCCTTTTTTTATTATTACCTTTTATTTTTTAATATCACTTATTTATTTCTTTAAATATTATTCATTTATTTTTTTAAATATTATTTATTTGTTTTTTAAATTATAACTATTATTTTTATATATTGTTAATTTTTTTTAAGTATTAATTATGCGCAGAATAGAACCTCTTTTTTTCTCTTCCAGACATTCTAAGCACATGCACAAAATAAATATAAAAAAATAATAAAGAAATAATTTAAATTAAAAAAAATAAATTAATGAATAATTTTTATTTAAAAAAACAGTAAATAATTTAAATAAAAAATAAATTAATAAACAATTCCAATGAGTAAATAAATTAGTTTTAAAAAATCCTTCCCCCCCCCAAAAAAAAAAAAAAATTCGATGCCGCAACTTGCGCCATAAAATCTCCCTCCCCCCCCCCCCGCAGTGGGCAACTATGCAATGGAGAAATTTATAAATCATCAAGCTCTTCACCTAAGTGACAGCAGATCAAATTAGGGCAGGAATTCAAGTGAAACAGGCGATCGCAAATTACAATCGCTACTGGAAATGAATTACATTAGAACGTTTCTTGATAAAAACATCGTGACGTCAGCGTGACGTTTGTCTATGAAAAACGAGCTAGATAAAACGTCACAGCCTACTTGGCGAATAAGAGGAGATCACTGATGCTTGTGAGCTCTTATTGGCTCCACCTCCACCCGTAGTGACGTCAGTGCCAAGTTAAGTTGATGATAATGTAATTTACTTCCAGTAGCGATTGCAAATCGAAGCGATTGCAATGGTGTTTCACTTGAATCCCTGCCTAGGTTTTAAAAGGATTGCTTTATAAGCAAAAATTAAACGCTTCGAATGCAAAATATATTATAAAGTAGGATGAAGCAGAGTGTTCTATGCTTCTCTAAACAGCTTTCATAGCGAAAGCAGCTTTAAATTTCCTAATATTCAGGAAATTCCTTTATTTAAATGCCCTAAAACGCTAGACTACGCAATGTAAACAAAGTAAGGTTGCAGCAGCGCTCTCTGGCGGAAGTGAAAATTTGTTGCCAAACTGGTATCATGGAGGTACATCTCCTTCCTTTTACTGCCTGCATCCGTAGAACATTTCACTCCTTCTTTCTACTCCGTGCTGGCAACAGTGTACTCGTTGTTGTTTATATTGCGTTTAGTTTTTTCAGTTTCCTTTTGTGCCATGACTTTGCGGTGATGTTTAAAACTTCAAAGGATGAAGGTTCGATTTCAATTTTTTAACTTTTTTGAATTTGTTAAATAATTATTTCTTTCTTTTCCATCATCTTATTCCTGCGAATGAATTTTTTTGAATTTGTCGCAGATAATTGTTTTCTTTGGTTTTAGTATATTGTTAATCATACATAAAAAGCTGATTTGTTATGAATTAAATAAAATTTATTTGGTAACATACCTCCTATTATCTTCATTTTTATAAAATTGAAGGTAGCTAAATTACTTTGTGTTAAGTTATATTTTACTTCACTATAAACAATAAAAAAATTTTTCCCTGTATTTTTGAAAAGAAAAAAAAAATAAATAAAATTAAATAAATAAAAAAAATTAAAAGAATAAATAAATAAAAAGAGGAATACGATTTGCATTGTGACATCTCTTAGCATAACCAAATGCCTTCTTTGAAACATATAACTTCTTTTTTTTTTGTTTTATTTATTGATTTCAATTTATTAAGGTTAATACTTTCATTCATAACTTAACATTAGACGTTGCAAACCTTATCTTTAAGTGTAATTAAGGAAAAGGAAGCTCCAAGCATTAATATTGTGAACATAATAGAAATAATTCTTTCATTGTATAGTTTGTAGGTTCTTCCATTTTGTGCGCAAATAAAACTAAATGTGTTCCTTAAAATGAAGTTGATTACAATAAAATGCGAGTGAAAATTTTTTTTCTGTCTCGATTATGCACTTGCGATGACTACTTGCCACAGACTGCATTTTTTAATTTTTATAGATTCTAGCAATGGCTGTAAGTAGGGTTGTTTGATTTCGTCCAGGGTGGAAAAAACCGCCCCGGACAAAATAGCATTTTGTTAATTTTGTCCACTGTAAAGAAAATGACAGTTCTTGATTAAAAAATCCAAAGTTGAAAAGTAATGTTTTAAAATATTGATTTTTTTCAATGAGGTCATAGTTTTATTATCAAAATTAGCACGTACATAATTATGTATACAAACAAATATTTAATAAACAACAAATAATATAAAAATATAGTATCTGTATAAAGTTAATGAATGTTAACGATAAGATTTAATGCTTATGAAAGCACACATTAGCAGTAAATAATTTTAAGATGTTTATTTATTGTGAAGGAGTTTCATTGCCAATAATAAAAGTGTATATAAAATTAGAAATAAAAATTTTAAAAGATTTGAGAAAGAAAATTTTGCCATGAAATGAAATATGTTCCTGTAATAACATTAATATATCCATGAAACAATGCTGTGTACATAAATATTTTACAATGGGGCAACATTCATTAAATCCTCAAAAAATATAACGTAAAATGACCAAATGAATCAAAATTAAACCAATAGTTCTTGTACACTAGGTGGCCAAAAGTATCCGGACACTTTCGAAAATTCACATTTTTACATATAGCTCGAAAAATAAGTGATCAATTGTTCTTTAACTTTAGTCATACAAAATATAGGCTTCACCGAACATTTCCAAGTTGAAATTAAATTACCCTTGCATTTGGGGGACGACAAGAAGGGGGGTTGAAAGTAAAACCGCTTTTTGACCATAACTCTTCGAAAATAGCTCGGAATAAGCTATCAATTTCAGTAATTAATTAGCATACTATGTATAATTACTGTACAAATTTTTATGAACGTACCACTCTTATTTCGGAAGATATGAAACATTTTTTAAAAAATGGCAATTTTATTTGAAGGGTTTTTGCTCATAACACGCAGAGTTTTTGATCAAACCTTATCAAAACTTCAGGAAAAATGACAAAATACAAGAGAAAGAACATACTAAAACGGTAAATAAAAATATTAAAAATCTGATGAGATATGAACGTTAAAAGGAAATAATTTTTCACGGCGCATGCGCGAACGACAAAAATTTATAACTACAAAAATATTGTAGCCTGGTTTATACTGCATCTTATAAAAAAAGTTCCAGTTGAATATCGTAAAAATTGAAAAAGATATCAGCGATCGAGTGAGCTGTAATTCATTCATTCGCAGACAATACATAAATGGCAAGGGGTTCTCCACAAATAGTGTGGTGACAATTGAGCATTTTCTTCAATGTTAACTTGTATACAGTTTGAAAATTTATATTCGGCATAGAAGTCACATTTTGCCTATTCGGCCAAAAAGACCTTATACGTAGGTGGCCAAAAGCATCCGGACACCCCCTGAAACGTTGGTTTTGAACGATGACGCAATAACCTTTAATTTAAAAATAGCTCTTCGTGGACAGACCCTCACTTTTTATGTATTGTCTGCGAATGAATGAAATACAGCTCACTAGATCGCTGATATCTTTTTCAATTTTCATAATATTCAACTGGAACTTTTTTTATAAGATGAAGTATAAATCAGAGTACAATATTTTTGAGGTTACAAACTTCTGTCGCTCGCGCATGCGCCGTGAAAAAATATTTCCTTTTAACGTTCATATCTCATCAGATTTTTAATATTTTTATTTACCGTTTTAGTATGTTCTTTCTCTTGTATTTTGTCATTTTTCCTGAAGTTTTGATAAGGTTTGATCAAAAACTCTGCGTGTTATGAGCAAAAACCCTTCAAATGAAATTGCCATTTTTTAAAAAATGTTTCATATCTTCGGAAGTATCAGTAGTACGTTCATAAAAATTTGTACAGTAATTATACATAGTATGCTAATTAATTACTGAAATTGATAGCTTATTCCGAGCTATTTTCGAAGAGTTATGGTCAAAAAGCGGTTTTACTTTCAACCCCACTTCTTGTCGTCCCCCAAATGCAAGGGTAATTTAATTTCAACTTGGAAATGTTCGGTGAAGCCTATATTTTGTATGACTAAAGTTAAAGAACAATTGATCTCTTATTTTTCGAGCTATATGTAAAAATGTGAATTTTTGAAAGTGTCCGGATACTTTTGGCCACCTAGTGTAGCATCTAATGTATTTTCAACTACAAATGATATACATTTATATGTGTATTTAATTCAAACAAAATTAAAATATAGAATTTATGAGAAAATATCATATAAAGTTTACTTTTTAAGGGATTGTATTGTGTTAATAAATATCTAAAGTAATAGAATACTCTTTAATTTCTTTTTAAAAATATGTACTAAAGAAAAACTTTTTTTTCTATTTGTCTACTCTACAATAATGTAATTACACTCAATAGTTTTTTCACTATGTTAAATTTTATTTCTTTCAAATAAAATTAGTTAGAAATCAATGGTTTAATTGTCATTCTTTTTTTTTTTTTTGCATGATACCATTATTCTATTTTGAAAAATGGGTAATGCAAGAGAGATACTAATTGTACATCATAACATTTTTTTATACATCAAACGTATGTTTTTCTTCCATTTCGTCCATTTCTTCCGGCGTCCCGGACTTTTTACAAAAAAGTGGACGAAATGACAACCCTGGCTGTAAGAGGTACATTTATCTTTATCTCCTCATATTTTTCTAAAGTAACACATGTAATTCTGACTTGGGACAATCCGACTTTTTGTCACATTGCTCCCAAAATGTCGTAACTTTTCTAAGAAAGTTCAATTGAACGAGAATATATGAATAAATAAATTGAATATCTTCAGTAATTTTGTCGGTAAAATGAAAGGTTTTTCACCTGTGAAAAAGTTTTGGTCATTGTTTGAACTCCTATTGGTTCTTTATTGGTTGTTTATTTCATCATTAGTGCTCAGTTAATCTGCTATGTTTATTTTCTAAGCTGCTTGCTTTTCTCACATTTTATTTTTATCTCTTAGCTCACCAGTGATCTAAAATCTTAGAAAATATGCATATATATTTTATTGTGCATATATATTTTATTTATGTAGACTCTCCTCTGATTTACCTGTTGAATCTGAATTTTTCTGTTGGTGCCAAAAGAGCATCGCTAAGAACGTTGTACGATGTTTTTTGTCGTACATCGAAGTTTTGGCGATGATCTTTTGGCGTCAAGAGGGGGGTAAGTCAGATGATCAGAGGTAGGTTGAATGAATAAGGGTGGAGCTTGCTCTCTATTTTTTGTAACTGTAGGTTTAAAAATTTTCTTTTAGCAGGAGTGCTCATTACCCATAAGAGCAAATGAACACCATCTTCAAATTTCACAAAGATCCAGCTCCAAAAACGAGAGCCACACATAAAAGAAAAAAAACATCTTTAAAAAGACTCCCTAAAGATAATTCAATGATGCCACTTGCACCATGATCCTAGATGAAAACCCCAGCTTGGCTTCGTTGAGAAACATTAGGAATAATAATAAAAGGATTTAGAGGCTTTTACGGAAATGTTTTGACTTAGAAACTGAAATTCAAGAGCTGTCTTTTCTAAAAACGCATTTTAAAGCTGAAGACATTAGAAAAGTAAAGGAAAGATCAACTACCAGACATTGTTCGAATTTTAGCTCTCTAAAACGCCATTTAAAGCAATGTTTGACCAAGGTATTGGAGAGGAAGCGGAAAAAGAGCTCTCTTCCGAAAATTTTTGGTTTTTGAAGTCTTAAAAATGCAAATTTTCTTGTTCTAAAAGCCGAATCCTAAGATCTTTTTTTAATGTTCAAGGGGGGGGGGGGTCATGAACCATCTTTAAATCTGTTCTTGGCACTGTTCTTAAATTTCCAGTATTCAGAAGCTATCACCCTGTACACGGACCGTGACTTTCCACCTTAAATTCGCCACTGAAAAGCCCCAATCCTTTCATTTTATCACAGGTAAAGAAATCGAGCCTCCTATAGCTCAACGAATATAGCTTCTACCTTTTTTCAAATATTCTTTCTTTTTTTTTCTGCTGAAAACTCTGCTGAAAATATTTGATAAAACTCTAACTGAATAATAACACTTTATTTTAAATTTCTTGCTAGGGACTAGAGTTAAGGAGCGTAGCATTATGTTCAAGACTCTTATTTTTTAAGTGACTAAAAAAAGAGGGAGAATGAAAGAAAGAGAGAGAAACATAATTTGTTGACTAATAATCTACTGATAGTTTTTAATGTAAAAATTTTATTTCAAAAGCATTGAGATTTTTTCTCAAAATTATACGATTTTCTAATTGAAATATCTTTATTTTACCAAGAAACATCCTTTTCTTCTCTTGAATAAAGCGCATGAACCCCCTGCACCCCTCAGTTTGCACCACTGCCTGATGCCATTTAACGAATTATTATTCTTATTTAAAAAAAAAAAATCCTTATTTTGGGAGGCGCCTTGGCCCTTTGCGCCCTTCCTTATACGCCCTTAATGCTAATTGTGTTTTTTTTTTTTTTTGACAAAATTTTTTTGAGCTAACACCAATTAAATAATTTTGAAAAAAATATTTCTCGATTTCTTTCAAAGTTATTCAGTTGGTGACTCCCCCCTCCCATCCCCGGGTGGGGGAGTCTCTCTTTTTACACCCTTGAAGCTCAGTATATCTGTGCTTTGGAAACAATGTTTCTTGAAACATCAAACCACATGTATGCATTAAGCAGTTGTGCAAGTGTTTTACAGTAAAACATTGTTATTCTTGATTTTACTTTTCTACACAAAGGTATTTATTTATTTATTTCTTGTGTTGGTATTCCTTGTCAACTTAAAGCTATTTCTTTTTATAACTAAGATTTTCTTTGCACATTCATGGAGAAAATTTTTAGTTCTCTCATGAGGCAATAAAAATTGCTTTCAACAGTAAGCATGGGAATTTCTTTTGTGTATTGTCTTTTAGGATTCTGTAATGAGTTATATTCTAGCTTAAGTTTTTTATTGGTATATCTAAATTATCATTGCTTTATCGGTAATGCTCTCATTTCCCAACTTAAAAAATAATTGCAGTTATTTTACAAAATATGGTTGTAGCACCTCTAAAACCCACTGTGCATTTAGAAATTGTATAAAGACGATGAAACACATTATCACTGAGTTTTTTTCAGTTTGAATGTTCTATTTGTATAGTGTTTAATTTTTTATATGTTTTGTATAATGAAAGCTTTCATATTTATTTTCACAATATTTTCATATATTCAGTATTACAAATAGGAATTTAAATCTAGGGGGGGGGAGATGATATTTAAAAAATAATTAAAAGTTAATAAATAGATTAGGGTAAATAGTGAAATAACCTACCATTTTATGCTCAAAATTTAAAAAAAAAAAGAAAAGTTCTCAAATTTTTAAAAAAATTTTTAGGCTATTTTTAAAATTTTAAAAATGCCTGTCCACTAGGGTGATTCAGAAATGTATGGAAAAAAATAAACTTTGTATTTTTGTGCGTCTTACCCTCTTATTTTGTGCCACTATATACACTGATTATTTGTGCAAAATTTTGACAAAATATATTAATATTTAGAGGTCGCTCAAACGCCTTGAAATTTCGTGATATTGACAAAAACGTGAACGTAAATGATATCTATGGAAAAAAAAAAACTTTGTATTTTTGTGCGTCTTACCCTCTTATTTTGTGCCACTATATACACTGATTATTTGTGCAAAATTTTGACAACATATATTAATGTTTAGAGGTCGCTCAAATGCCTTGAAATTTCGTAAGATTGACAAAAATGTGAACGTAAATGACATCTATGGAAAAAAGTAGCCTTTGTATTTTTGTTCGTCTCACCGTCTTATTTAGGCCTTTATATACACTGAATTATTTGCCCAAAATTTTAGTTAAATATATTTACATTTAGAAGTACTTCAAATTTTGTGATAGTGGCACAAATGCGAACGTAAATAATAATAATAAAGTTACTTCATTGTTTTTTTATATCACTGAAGAAAAAAAGCGTGCAAATCAGAAAATGAACTATATATCTGAAAAATCAATGAAATGCAGAAAAGTATGAAAACTAATCAAATACGGAAAAATATAAAAAACAATTTTAAATACATTGAATACATAGTAATTCGCTCATTAATTCTTGCAATACCTTTTAAGGTTACTTTTTCGCAACTTTGAAACCTTTTCTGTGTTCCTGTACCACTTAAAGCGTTAGTGATAGTCTTAACAAATGCTTCAATAAGGGCCATGCCACGCTCCGTATTGTCGTTTACAATCCTCAATTTCTTTGGTAGTACAAAGCCTTATTGGTAGCTATCTTGAAGATTCCTAAGCTCAGGATCAAACCAGCTGATATATTTTGAGTTTCTTCTTTACATGAATAAGGACGCTAAAAATGTTCCAAATCATTTCTCAGTGCTTGCACAAAAAGGGTTGCTGGGAACCCAGCTCTTAGATATTCTTTCCCATTAACGATAAGAATGTGAAAGAAATCACATTCATATGTTACGAATATCTTTTCTTTGTCCGGCTGCAAGTTTGAACTGGTTGTGAAATATTCATAACTTGAAGCCATAAAGAATCTTTGACACAGATATAACACGAGGAACCGCTCCTGGGACACGAAAACATACAACAAGAGAAGGTGCTCCGCACAAGAAAATCGCACTAAGCTCTGTTATCTTCCTTGGACACTTCTTTTGCATGGATCATCAGAAGTTGACTTTGCGCAACTTCCATTACTAGCTGTACATTGCTCTGAATTGGCTACCAACTCCTCAATATCATCGTTTCTCACTCCAGGTTTAAAATTAGAATGTTTTATCCTTGACTATGATTGCTTAAACCGCTTAAAAAGCAGTATTGTAGATAAAATGGCAGTGGATGGTTCCACGCAATTGCGCGAACACCGCATTTGACATTGCACGCAATCAAATACCCCAATTCTGCCTATTTCTTGGTTTATCGGTTAAAATACCGAAAGACCAAGACTAGAATAGACTTCGGTTGTAATACCACAGAAAACACAATGTCTAAAATATAATGGCGGAAAGCACAATATAAAAATTGCTTCCCGAGTTTTTTTCCCCAAGTTCAAACATGCTCCAACTTTAGTACCGGCACTGCAGGTCGTATCGAAACACATACCACGTACGAGCTCAGTAAGTTCCCATTTATCTAACTGGTTATCGTACAGCAGCATTTGCCGTAGCAATTCCAGTACCTGACTAACTTACTAGAACCCAGAAGTAAATCAGTAATGCTTGTGGTCCTGATACTAATACTGGTATGAAACCCGCCGATCCTCCTTCATTTTCCCAATATATTTTGCATAAGTGTTTCGTTCCAGTGAAACATCAAAGGAAGTCATAGATTTAAACGACTTTTGTAAGTTAACGCCGATTCAGAGCGAATAGTTTGCCTTTACCGTTTTATGGACATTGTCAAATCCTCCCCATTTTGACCCATACTTTGTACTGTAGCAGCTACTACCAAAGTGGCTTTCTGTCACTTATATTGGGCCCTGTCTAGAGTGGATGCTAGGTGTTTTAGCCGAATAAACTCATACACCTCAAACAACCGAAAAGAAAACAGAAACCACAGCCCGAGCTTGCAGCTGCATTTTCTACCCAAGCTCAGGTAAGAGATAATGCAGTTTGCAGCAGGGGGGGGGGAGGGTAGTTACAACTGACTTTGAGCTATTATTTTATTGACTAATTACTTAGTAGAGTAAACTAACATTTTAAATTATTCAATTTTATATGAAGAACAATATTATTTTGGGTAATGAAGTTATATACTCCAACTCTCGAAATTGCAATTTTCAACATAATTCAATCGCGTTGAGCGACCTCTAAATATTATTCAATTGAGCTAAAATTTTACGTACATTACATTCATGAATAGTGTAAAAAAACTGGGGGGTAAGACCAAAGAAATTCAAAAAAAAATTTTTTTGAATCACCCTACTGTCCACGGATGTGACTTCTTCTTCCACCAATATGACATCATTACCCATAAATATGAGAAATTGATCTACAAATGTTAAAAAACACTCTCATTAGCATAATTTGGATCTTTTGTATATGTTACTATATAGTGGTTAGTATAAGTACATTACTAGACATGTATATATATATATATATATAAAATAACAGAATTGTAAGAAGAAAAAACGAAGAGACCACACCAAAAGCCCATAGATGCGCAAAGCAGCTAAACTACAAAGCCAAGTATATAATAAAACAAATAAAAAATAATAATAATGAAATAGAAAATGGCACATTAGGAGAAGTGAAAGGAGACAGGTTGAATCCAGAGCTCATCAGCCGTGGGGGATTCAAGAGTGGTCGAAAGACCAAAAAAATTTTAAAAATAAACTATAGAGAGAATGTTTTAGTTCAAAATATGCAGTCTACAGATCTTCATTGGGCAAAAAAGCACCAATGTGAGCCTGCAAATTGTGAGCTGCTGGTTTGCAGGCTTACATTGGTGCTTTTTTGCCCAATGAAGATCTGTAGACTGCATATTTTGAACTAAAACATCCTCTCTATAGTTTATTTTTAAATTTTTTTGGTCTTTCGACCACTCTTGAATCCCCCACGGCTGATGAGCTCTGGATTCAACCTGTCTCCTTTCACTTCTCCTAATGTGCCATTTTCTATTTCATTATTATTATTTTTTATTTGTTTTATATATATATATATATATATATATTTCTACACTTCAACGAGACTGAACGGATATGTACCTGAAGAAGTATTTTTACCAAAAAAACAATGTTTAAGCTGTCCTAATAGTTTATTACCTTTGTTTTAGAAGAATATCAATGCATTAAATATGAGTTTAAAAGTCATAGTTAATGAATTAAAATCAATTTCTGACCTGTTTAATGTGGAAGTGAAATCATTTGTTTTTGATTTATAAGACAAACCAATTAATATTGATATGGTTTGGTTAGAGTTGATTAGCAGCACAGGCAAAAATTACGTTTGGGAAACATTTATAGGCCACCTAATTTAAACCAAGGTCAAGATGAACAGATGTATTGTATTATTAGAGACATGTCCAGTAAAGGACCACTAATTTTAATGGGGGATTTTAATTTTCCAGGCATTGATTTTAATAATTTTTACCCCAATAATAGTAGTGAAGAGGAATTTCTGAAAGTAATTGGAGACTGCTTTTTAGATCAATTTGAATCACAGGGAACACGACAGGATGCTATTTTGGATCTAGTTTTCTGCAACGTTGAAGGTTCTGTTCAAGCATTATGTGTAGGGGAGCATATTGGAGATAGGGACCATAACAGTATTAGGTTTGGAATCAAGTTTGATGTGCAAAAAAATAAAAAATTTAGGTTTGTGCCTAATTTCAGAAACACTGATTTTGTCGCATTCAGGCTGAATTTGAAAGCAGTTTTTTCATCAGGATTGGACTACAGCAATGTAAATCTGCAGTGGACAGAGTTTAAGGAAGAACTAGCAAAACAGTTGGAGATTATGTTCCTTTTAGGAGAAAAGGGGTTAACACACAAATTTGGCCCATGTGGTTCACTAGGGAAACTAAGGATGCTTTAAACCGCAAGCAAGCTGCTTTTCATCGGTTCAAAGAAACTGGTCACTGCACAGATAGGCTACAGTATTGTGAGGCAAGACATAAGATATATTCATGCATTTAAAGCATAAGAAATAACTCACAAAAAATGCTTTATATGATATATTTATATTTCAAGCATCTTAAGAAGAAACAAAACTGAAAAATAGTGATTATTAGGACAATATTAAGTAAAAACAGAATTTTTTTTGCAAAATGTGACATACAAATTATGAAACGCAAACATATGACAACATTGAACGGCATTACTTAAAATTTAAAAATAAATGAAATATGTTTTTAAAAATATGTACAAATGCACAAAACGTACATGATACGAAAATTTATGTGTCACAGTTTGAGCTTTCACAAACAATCTTTTTTATTTTCAAAGAAAGGGCCTTTAACCATGCACGAACAAAATCATCCCTCGTTTCTATTCCACTTATGGTCAGTGATGCATCCGTCACCAACTTTACGCTAGATTCCACGGATTGAGTATCACAAGTAAATGTTCACATGTTTTGAAGAAAATGGGGAACATCTCAGGTTTTCATGTCATGCAACTCGTCTTCAGATGGTATCATTGTTATGAGAGATTCTGTTATTAGCAAAGGTAGCTAAATATAACGTCTTGAAACATTTTTAATAGGCCATTACAGTGGTTAATGTGTCAGCTTTATGGCAGTGAATTGCTTCTTCTCCACTTAGTAGAATACTCAGATGGATGAACTGGTCCCCGTGGGTTCAGCGGTTCTATTGGCAAAATGTTGACAGGCTGCGAATCCCTAACTATAATGAAATATCAGGCAGTTGAGCACAATATGCAAAACATGCCAAATATCGACCGAGCCAACCTAAGAACAGACCAGAAATATTTACTGGAAATATTTGAGGCCGTTATTAGTGCCAACCGCTCCATACATCTTTCTGAAACAGTACCTAGTTCCTGGAGTCGTTCTAGATGGCTCATGACAGTGAATCAAATTTGCGCTTGAACATCGGCACAGAATATCCGACAGCAAACTTAAAAATGCTAGTTTCAGTCATTGTTAAATGTGCACCTTGCTGGCTTCTCATTAAGTGCAACTCATCATGCAAGGATGGTGTACGAAACCTGTGGTAAGTTATTCTACCAGTTGCATTATTTACCAGACGCCCTGTTACATGTCATCGAGCCAGTTATTCAGAGAATAGCTTTGTTGTTTTTTTTTTTTTTTTTTTTTGTATATACTGAAAAAATTTTGCTGGCAATGTGAAATGATGTGAAGGCATGTACGGCAATTAGTTTCTCGTCAAATTTCGAGAGTAAGAAACACCAATTCTCGGTATAGAATCCGATAACTACACTTTTATCATTTTTAAGAATAACCTTTCTTCCGACTATGCAGATTTGATAAATTGGCAGTTTGAAAACGTGCTTGTAACAGAACCTCCTACAATAATGATGCCATCTGAAGACAAGCTACACGGTGAAAACCGGAGATGTTCCCCATTTTCTTTGAAACGTGGACATTTATTTGTCATATTCAATCCGAGGAACACAGCGCCAAGTTGGTGACTATGCATCACTGACCATAAGTGGAATAGAAACGAGGGATGGTTTCGTTCATGCACGGTTAAAGGCCCTTTCTTTGAAAATAAGAAAGATTTTTTGTGAAAGCTTAAACTGTGACACATAAAATTTTCGTATCATGTACATTTTGTACATTTGTACATATTTTTCAAAACATATTTCATTTATTTTTAAGTAATGCTGTTTAATATGTTCATATGTTTGCAGTTTCATAATTTTTAGGTCACATTTTGTAAAAAAAATTCAGTTTTTACTTAATATTGTCCTAAAAATCACTATTTTTCACTGTTTTGTTTCTTTTTAAGATGCTTGAAATATAAATATATCATATAAAATAATTTTTATGAGTTATTTTATATGATTTGAATGCATGAATATATCTGATGAGTAAAAAAATGCAATGAGATTAGCTAACGGCATTGTTTTTCATATTTTAACCATAATATCCCTATAAAAGCTAATGGTAAAACTTTGCGATCACAGCACCCCCTGAAGATATTAACCGATTTTTCTCAAAATTTGCACAAAAGCTAACTATCACCAAAGACAACTTTTGGCAACTATTAGAAGTTGATCTGAAATTTTTTTTATTTTTCGCCCCACCCTAATGGTTACCCCTAGCAATTACTCTCTATTCCTTTCCTGTCATCCAATTCCTAACCCAAACTAGAATTTTACTAGGGATGGACCGGATATCCGGTAACTATCCGGTATCTGGCTGATATTTTAAGTATCCGGTACTTCCGGATATCTGATCCGGCTGACCGCCCCGGATACGGATATCCGGAAGATTTTTGCAGGATATCCGGCAAAGTATCCGGTATTGATGTGGGAGATATCCGGAATTGAGGTGAGGGTTATCCGGTATGATGTGAGGACCTAATTGAATATTTTCTTTTTTACAAAAATCCCAGTTAAAAATTTCATTGTTTGATAAACCTTTTAGATGATGTAATTTTCATCTTTCCTTTTTACCAATTTTTGCTTCTAAAACAAAAATTATGTTATTCCTCCGACTTTGTACTGGACATGAAGCATTTTACACATTTAATTTTTCACAATTTAATGATAAAATATGATTGTCTTCAGCTTTTCAAAGATATTTTAGGTAAAATACACTGCGCGACATTGAAAATGCAACACCAAGAAGGAGTGGTCAGAAATTCATGCAAATTTTACAGTAGACGCACGTCACTGAGTTATGCAAATGATATGAAATGCGCAGCTCTCCGACGCACGTGAAGTAAGATATAAGAGAATGAAGTTGAAAAGTGGGCTATGTTCATGTTGGTTTTTCTGCCAGACTAATTATCGGAGAAATTTGGTTTTTGTCTCGAAGGATACGTGTGATAGGAGGAAATGCCACGCCGTCCTCAACGAAGACACTTCCAGCATATAGACGACTTTACAAGGGGTATGGTGATCGGACTGAGAAGGGGAGGTTGGTTGATACGTCAAATTGCAGCTGATACCCACATGGATGCCAGCACTGTGCATCGGCTGTGTCGGAGATGGTTGGAAAGAGGAAATGTAGCCACCTTGAGGGGTGCAGGTGCAGCCAGAGTGACGTCAGACCACTTGGATTGACGGATTCACCGACAAGCTGTGGCGGACCCGCAAGTCACTTGTACGTCGATTCTGCAGCACGTGCAAGGTACCCTAGATTTTCCTGTGTCGACCAGAACCTTTTCCCGTCGACTGGTTGCACGTGGCCTGCAATCACGGCGCCCGCTAAGAAGACTGCCATTGACCTCACAGCACAGACTCCAACGTTTGGAATGGTGCCGGACCAGAGCGACGTGGATGGCGGAATGGCAAACCGTAGTGTTCTCAGATGAATCCCGCTTCTGTTTGTCCAGCGATAGTCATCGCATACGTGTATGGCGTCGACATGGAGAAAGATCGAATCCGGCAGTAACTGTGGAACGCCCCACAGCGACTGCGAATTTGACTGTCATTGTGAGAGGTGGATAAAGACATCAGAGCTTATGGATGGAACAGGCACATTTCTAGCTCATTTTAGTGGTCAGAATCTATTTTAACTCATTTAAATGGTTGAGAATTAGAGAGCATAAGACAGAGCGTAAAAGCCTTGTCCTGCTTTCTGTGCAAAAATCTGACCCCGTAACATCATTCATTTTGATAAATTTAAACAACTGAATCATGTCCCCTCTGATTCTCCTTTGCTCAAGACTATTAAGCATTCTAAGAGTGGAATCATAGTCTAAATTAGAAAATCCATTTACTAAACTTGTAGCCCTTTTTTGTACCCTTTCCAATAAATTAATATCTTTCTTAAGATAAGGAGACCAAAGCCTCATCATACTCCAACTGAAGTCTTACCAAATTTCTGTAGAGAGGCAGAAGAACCTTCTTAGATTTGTTTGAAATGCATCTATTAATAAACCCAAGCATCGTATTGGCTTTGTTACTAGCTATGCTGCATTGTTGACTAAACTTGAAGTCTTGCTTTATTAAGACACATAGATCCATAACATTATCTGCCTTACCAATGACTGAACCCTGTAAATAAAAGCTTGTATGCTTATTTCCATGACCTAAATGCAGCACTTGACATTTCACAACATTAACTGCCATACCACCACTTGTCTGTCCACTTAGTAATATGATCCAAATCCTGTTACAACTGATTTACTTGTTTGTCATTTTCTACGACCCCCACGACTTTGACATCATCAGCAAAACAATTCATGTTTTCAGAAACATTTTCATGAATATCATTCATAAAAATAATGAACAAAAGGTTACCTAAAACTGATCCTTGGGGAACCTCACTTAAAACCTCACTCCATTTAGAATGGTTACCCCTAACAATTACTCTTTGTTCCCTTCCTGTCATGGAATTCCTAACCCAAACTAGAATTTTACCTCCTATTTCTATATCAGCTAATTTACTGAGTAGTGCAACATGAAGCACCTTGTGGAAAGCTTTTTGAAAATGTATGTAAACAACGTCTACACACTTTTTGTTATCTAAAGCCACAGTAACCTTGTCATAGGAATGTAATAAATTATTAGCACACGATTTACCTTTTCTGAAACCATACTGCAAACTAGTCAACTGCTCATTATTTTCTAAGAAATTCGTAATCTTAATTTTGATCAATGTTTCAAAAATTTTACTATCCACTGAAGTCAGACTCACAGGTCTATAATTTCCTGCATTACTTCTAGAGCCTTTCTTGAAGAGCGATGTAATGTTAGCCAGTTTCCAGTCCTCTGGCACTATCCCGGAGTTATACAAAGCATTGAATATATTTACAGTAATATCTACTAATTCCTCCTCATATTCCACTAAAATGTTTGGATGAATATTATCTGGTCCCAGAGCTTTAGTTGTTTTATTTTTTTTTCAAATGAAGTAATAAGTCCTCCCTGGAAAATACAAAGTCTCAAGCTGTATGTCTTGCTGGTGTCAACTGATATGATACAGTTATCGTTAAAAACACTGGAAAAAAAGTCGTTTTCTGATTCCTGAAAATTTTCTTTTCTGAATCTTTACCAAATACTTAAAATTACGCCTAGCCTCACAACACTGTAGCCTATCTGTGCAGTGACCAATTAACCGATGAAATGCAGCTTGCTTACCGTTTACAGTGTCCTTAGTTTCCCTGGTGAACCACATCGGCCAAATTTTAGTGTTTACCCCTTTTCTCCTAAAATTAACTTAATCTCGAACTGTTTTTGCTAGTTTTTCCTTAAACTCTGTCCACTGCAGATTTACATTGCTGTAGTCCAATCCTGATGAAAAAATCGCTTCAAACTCTCTGCGTACGACAAAGTCAGTATTTCTGAAATTAGACACAAACCTAAAATTTTTGGTCTTTGGGGCATATCAAACTGAATCCCAAACTTCATACTGTTGTGGTCACTATCCCCAATATTCTCCCCTACACATAATGCCTGAACAGAACCTTCAACATTGCAGAAAACTGGATCCAAAACAGCATCCTGTTGTATTTCCTGAGAAAGAACTTGATCTTAAAAACAGTCACCAATTACCTTCAGAAATTCCTCTTCTCTACTATTATTGTGGTAAGAGCTATTCCAGTCAATGCCCGGGAAATGGAAATCCCTTATTATAATTACTGGTCCCTAACTGGACATGTCTCTGATAATATTATACATCTGTTCATCTTAAGCCTGGCTTAGATTAGATGGCCTATAAATGTTTCCCAAACGTAATTTTTGCCCCTGCTGCTTATCAGTTCTAGCCAAACCATGTCAATATCATTAGGTTTGTCATTTTTTGCCAATTCATTGCGAGTTAAAGTATCCCTATCATAAAGTAAAACCCCACCACCTCTTTTATGTACCCTATCTTGTCTAAACAAATTATACCCAGCAATACACAATAAATCATCACTTTTGGTAGCCCATGTCTTGGTATCTCCCGCGTCTCATCTATTTTTTTTCTTTTCAATTCTTCCATCTTCTTCCTAACACTTCGAGTATTGGTATAAAAAACCCCAAGTGTGCCCAATTTGCTTTCATTCAACCCCTTGCGATTTCTGAATCAAAATTGTTAAAATGACAAGTTTTATTTGCCTCTCTATTCTTTTTGAATTATAACTTGGATACAAGGTTTTTATCTAAAACCAAATCTGCTACTTTTGTTTGTAACATGTAAATATTCTAAATAATACAATTAATTTGACATAGTTCTGGCAATTGATTTACTGTTGGGAGCTTAAGTAAGAAGTGATGAACTACAGTTTTGTTTTTATCAAGGTTTATATTTGTACTTATTTCAACAGCGTTTTAACTGTGTACTTATTCTAAAATTGCTGTAAAATTTTTGTTTTCCCTCCTCTATTGATGCCCGGTATGACTCAAAAGTAATTGTTCGCCTTAGCCTAGTCTTTCATTTCAATGCTTGTATTATGCATGAAGTTTTTATAACCAAGCAACAAGCCAAACTTGACTCACAAAATGTTCTTTTAGCTACGAATTTTTATAAATTATGGTTTATGGCCGTACCAACAAAGTTCAACTGCATTATTAAAAACTCCATCAGTCATGCTTTCTAAATTATTGTAGTGAATTAACTTCAATGTTATTTGTTTTTCTGATGTGTGAAAAATATTTCTCAAATAAGTTGCTTTCTCATTTATCTTGATTGTAGTTGCAATCAGGGCCGTATTTAAGGGGTAGGTTTTTAGGGTTCAAACCCCCTCTGAAAATTTTCAAAACTACTCCAGAAAATGCTTTTCAATGCCTTTTTTGCTGAAAAATAATATTACTACTTAATTTTAAATTTTTTGATTTACTTTTCAATTGCATTTGAAAAAATGAAATTATCATTATTGAATGATGTACAAATTAATTGATTTATCTAACTATATACCTATTTAACTGGGGCGAAGATGCTTTGTACGCATCAGAATTTTTTCCTTCATTGGAAAGATATGTTATTATTTTATTTTTCATGTTAATGCCCTTAAGCATCTAAGATAACAAAAAACAATAGAATACAAAACTTGAAATCCAATTTTATTTATCATATAGATTTCACAAGAAATGTGTTGATAAAACTCTCCCCGAAACAATAGTCTGGTTACGGCCTTGTTTGCAATCTTCACAGTTTTTCTTCTAAATTGTTTTAATCCGTTAAAATAATTTTTAGTGACTAGTCAGATATGCAGCATCCATTAAATGAATTGCTTGAGTTAACTAAATTTGATTTTACAGAGGATTTTTACTATACCAAGAAAATATCATGGAAGTGGATCAGTTTTATTCAGATGGCAGTCTGTGTCTGGAAATTTCCTTGTTACTACTGGGTATAATTTCTATTCTCCAAATCAAATTTATTTCAGTTTCATTTGTTGTTTTCAATTTTATATTATAGTCCTTATTTGTAGGAATGATCAAGTTGTATACATATTTGATCGGCATGGAGAAAAAATATATGACCTGGCTTTGCCTGGGTAAGTAAATTACTTATTTACCATCTATGTTTTGTGAGCGATTCATTTTTATACAGATACAAATCTGACAACAAGAGCAAGGCCCTGGTCCTACCTAGGCTGGTGCTAGTTAATTTACAGTCCCGAATGAGGATCAATGCCCTCTTAAATCTATTCTCTTGTTTATTGCACCTTCTTCCTTAAGCTGTTCCAAGAGCCCACAACCCTACTAAAATAGAGTCTACACTTGCATCTTAAATACTTCAATTTTAAAAACCATACATAGAAAACGACACAATCCCCCTCCCTCAGGTAACTTCATCAAAGATAGTCTATTATTGCGTTTTGCAACGCTGAATGTTGAAAAATTTTCAGACAGAGCCTCAAACCTTCCTCTTTTCATAAAAAATGCCAAAATTGCGTGTTTTAAACTTTCATTTTGGAAATTTTCCAAGACGACGAGCGACCCGTCCTAAGCTTAAGTTACAGAGGAAAAGAAAAAAAACTTAAGGCAGAATATAATTTCGAAAGAATTTCAGGAGGGAAACCCAACATTAATTTCCTCTAAACTTACCCAAATCTTCTAAAAGTGTGATTTTTGCCTTTAATTTTGAAAGTTTCCCTGTCAAATGAATTTGAGCTCCTCAACTATTTTCTCTTAACACCTCCATTGGTTAAAACCAGTGATTGGAGGTAACGCGCTAATTGATTGTTTATAGATCAGCTAAAGTAACGTCCGACTAATGCTCCAAGTACACCACGATGTTTGTTAGCTTGCTATCATTTATTGTATTATCTATGCAAGAGTTGTACCTTTAATCAAAAAAAAAAAAAAACATTTAGCGTACTTATAGTTACACTCATGCTTTCAAAATTTAAACAGTTATTTAAGTGGACATAATTTTTTTCAAACCATACAAATTTGATTCACATTAACCAGAGATCTGGATAAACAGAGGCCAGATAAACAAGGTTTTACGCTTTTGCAACATTTTACATCAAGTCTGAATTTTGATGCTTCATATTAGCTTTATTTATATTTAGCTCTTAATTTCTAGTGGATCAGATTAATATAGAGAGGTAATAAAGCAGTGAGTAACCACCCCTAAGCGAGTTGTACCGTACCAAGTGCGGTCGCTTGCTGGTGTTCTAATTTCACATTAGCTACCAGTTTGGCTCTCTTTGCTTTATAAGAGGATATTGAGGAGCTCAAATGAATTTGAGCTCCTCAACTCTTTTCTCTTAACACCTCCATTGGTCAAAATCAGTGGTTGGAGGTAACGCGCTACTTGATCGTTTATAGATCAGCTAAAGTAACGTCCGACTAATGCTCCAAGTACACCACGATGTTTGTTAGCTTGCTATCATTTATTGTATTATCTATGCAAGAGTTGTACCTTTAATCAAAATATTAAAAAAAAAAAAAGTTTAGCGTACTTATAGTTACACTCATGCTTTCAAAATTTAAGCAGTTATTTAAGTGGACGTAATTTTTTTCCAACCACACAAATTTGATTCACATTAACCAGAGATCTGGATAAACAGAGGCCAGATAAACAAGGTTTTACGCTTTTGCAACATTTTACATCAAGTCTGAATTTTGATGCTTCATATTAGCTTTATCTATATTTAGCTCTTAATTTCTAGTGGATCAGATTAATATAGAGAGGTAATAAAGCAGTGAGTAACCGCCCCTAAGCGAGTTGTACCGTACCAAGTGCGGTCGCTTGCTGGTGTTCTAATTTCACATTAGCTACCAGTTTGGCTCTCTTTGCTTTATAAGAGGATTTTTGCCTCCAACTCGACTACTTTCGTATTCCGTGCTGATGAGAGCATAATAAGCTCGTAAAAGCTGTCCATGGATCGAAATAGCCGAGTTGGCAGTGTATTGCAAGAGAGGTAATAGTAATGATTTAAAAGCTGAAAGCTTCAAAGGATTTTGTCTCAATGGTTATAGTATAATACTGCTGTTCAAGAAATTGTTAGATCATTCCATGTCAAGTGTCCCAAACTTTAGGAAGGTACCCAATCGACCCTCTCCGATTTTGCTCAAATGTTTTTTAGATGTGCATACAACACGCACATGAAGCCAAGCCAAATTATAGCTACATAAATCACATGGTTCAACTAATATAAATTGTTTTGTGAAGGCTGATTTTTTTGCGTCACGACTGAAACAACTAAATCTTCAAGTTTATACTTTTATTGCTGGCCACCTATAATTATTAAAAGGCTCAAATTTCATGATTATTTGTTCCAGGTGTTTTTATATTTATTTATGTTTGTATTACGTGTGCGTATTATAGGGAGGAAATTACTTGGCCTGTAGAGAAAATTTTGTTACTTTATATGCAAGTGCTCACCACTTCAATAGTAGCATCCTGCATCCCCCAGAAAAATGCTAAAAATCTAAATGTACCATATTTGAATATTGTACTCCCAATATTGTAATCCCAATCATTCTATTCACTCGTAGAATACATTATATTGAACGCTTCATAAATTACAAGATAACACAAAAAAGATACTCTTTTGCAAATTTAATTTTTAGAACTATTTGTGTACAATGAAATCAGTTTACAATGAAAAAATACATTTTTCAGGCATTCTTCAACTGGAATCACATAAACATTTTTTTTCAATTCATGGACAATACAAAATGTAGAACTTATGAAAATGTACATAAAAATAGTCTATAAGTACAACTTCTCACCCTCTAAATTACATTTATTTATAAGAATTTTAATATAAGTTTATGAAATCCAAAAGTGCTCCATTGCACCACTTATCTACAGTCTTCTAGAAATTATCATTAATGGGATATCTTTTGCTACAAAACTTTTCAAGCAGTATCTTTCTTTTATTTTCAAAATTTTCTGATCTTTTTTTGGTATGTAAATCTAAACAGTATGGGTTTTTCTGTATAAAATCGTGGCAAAGAATTTCAGTCGAGAGTTGTATGTCCGTGATATCGAGAGAAATATATTTCAACAGTTCTGGCATGAATCGTTGCCTATGATTTACATTCTTGGTCACCCATTTTATGATAACCAGCCATGCATATCTATCACCACCAACGGTGCGTTTTTTCGCACTCAAGAACTTCTCTAAAGCTGGAAGTGATAGTTTACAAATGATTGAACAGTCCTTACATATTATTGTAATGAAGTTTTGTTTCACAAACTTTAAGCATTCTTGATGCAACTTCACTCTTCCGATGCTCCATGAGAAAATGAACAGGAACAAACAGTTTTGAATGCTTAAAAATGTTTTGATTAACTTTTCGCATTCATTAGTTAAATCATCTACCAAAAGGTAATTGGATGCCACTAATACTTCGGCAAAGTTTTCCTGGTTCAAATGACATTCCTTTACATAAAGGTACATCAAGATCTGCCAAAGAGTACTTCCCTCAATTCCTGGAATCAAAAATTCAGTTCTTTGATAATTCAGTCCGTTGAATCCCAGGAAGAGGGTTTCAAAATACTGGCTTTGTAAAGCCAGTATTAGTCTTCCTTTCACATGAAAACAATATTTATCTTCAGTTTTTATTCTTAGGTAAATAGACTGTTCCATTCCTTCGAAAAGCTCCTCCAAAAAAAATTTTCCATCTCGTTTCCTGTCTGGAAAAAAAAAATCATAAATTAAAAACTTCAAATGAATCAAAAGTTAATATATTACATCAAAATAAACTCCAAAATATTTTAACATGGAGAAAGGGAGCCGAAAATTTTTGTCCTAAAATGAGTATTTTCTACAAAAATGCATTAAAAATATCAAAGAGGGAAAAATTGTGGAAACACCTTGCATCCGTGAACTTATTTGTTCTGCAATGAAAAGATGAAAAAATAATTACCTACTTTAATGGGTTTAGCCTATTATTAACTACACAGTCCAGTCACATTAATGTGACCACCACGTACTTTTGACGTCGACGTTATATAACCACTGAAGAAGGCACTTAGTAGTACAGTGCAGTTGAGAGTATATAATGGTTGTGCGAGGGCTTTGGAACACATTTCTATCGTTGGCGTAATACCAAAACGAAGCGATTTATCCGACATACAAAAGGGCATAATCATTGTCTTTCAGGCCGAGGGTGGAAGCATTTCCAAAATGGCTGAGTTTTTGAGCTGTTCGCTTGCCGTCATGGTAAAAGGGTACCGTGCTTGGCAAAATGGGTCTGTTCAAAATCAGCAACGTGGCGAATGTAGTGCACCAGGAGCCATAGATGACAGAGGCGAACGACGGCTGCGGAGCTGCGTTCGGGTTAATAGACGGGCTGCCGTTGAGCAACTGACCCCCCAGATGAGCCAAGGGGCTATCAACATCGTCTCCCACACTACTGTTAAATGGACGTTGCTGCGTCTGGGCTCCCATAGAAGAAGCCTAGTTCATTCATCTGTGCTGACTACTGTCAATTGACGATGAACCCTGGAATTTGCACGCCAGTACCACAGCTGGACGTCCATTGAGTGGAGACAGGTAGCATTTACTGGTGAATCACGTTTTATGTTCCATCGGACAGACGGATGTTGGTTTAGAAGGCGGGAAACCTCTGGAAACAAAACCCTACAACCATTGCCGGAAAGGTCCAAGCTGGAGGCAAGAGCATTATGGTCTGGGGAATGTTTCCTGGGGGCTCTATGGGCTCACTCATCATTGTAGAAGGCGCAATGCATCAATAAAAGTACACATCTGCCCTTGGGGACCATGTTCACCCCTATATGAATATTGTTTTTCCTCAGAAGGATGGCATCTGCCAGCATGACAATGCGAAGTGCCATACAGCTGCCAGTGAACATGCGTGGTTCGAAGGGCCCCAAGATGAGTTTACCGTTCTCCCCTGGTCGGCAAACTCACCTGACTTAAGCCCAATCGAGAATCTGTGGGACCATCTCGATTGGCTTGTTCGCGCCATGGATCCTCAGGCGCTTAAACTAGCGCAGCTGGCCACGGCACTGGAGTCAGCATGGCTCATCATCCCAGTGAACATCTTCAGGTACCTAATTAACTCCTTTCCTGGACGTCTCGCCACAGTCCGAACTGAGAAAGGTGGTTATTCTAACTTTTGACAGGTGGTCACATTAATGTGACTGGACTGTGTAAAATATAAAATATATATAGGGCGTTGCAAACTGCAATTATCAAATCTAAAGCTGAATATTAAATTTAGTCTGAGCTTTGCTACTCAACTAACTTACCCCCTACTACAGCCAATATCTACCTACACACCTACTAAAAGCCAATATCATCAATATATGCCACTTGGCGTAATATAAAGGACTTTAAACATTTTCAATAGTATTGGACACATCACATACAGAGAAATATTAATAATACAAATACGATGACCAGCAGCAAACTCTGGGCCCAACTGGGCTGGTCCTAGTCAAATTATAGACCACAATAAAGATCAATGGCCCTCTTAAAGCTATCTGCTCTATTGCTCCTTAACATCCTTTCCGGTAAACAGTTCCAAGTTCCCATTACCCTGCAAAAACAGTAATTTTTTCGAATTTCTAGATTATCCCGAGATTTAAACAGCTTAAAACAATGACCCTTTGACCTGCTTTCTGTGCAAAAATCTAACCCTGTAACAACATTCATTTTAATAAATTTAAACAACTGAATCATGTCCCCTCTGATTCTCCTTTGCTCAAGACTATACATATTAAGCATTCTAAGTCTGGAATAATAGTCTAAATTAGAAAATCAATTCACTAACCTTATAGCCCTTCTTTGTACCCTTTCCAATAAATTAATATCTTTCTTCAAATAAGGAGACCAAAACTGAACAGCATACTCCAAATGATGGCTTATCAAACTTCTGTACAAAAGCAGAAGAACCTTCTTAGATTTGTTTGAAATAGATCTATTAATAAACTCAAGCATCCTATTGGCTTTGTTACTAGCTATGCTGCACTGTTGAGTAAGCTTGAAGTCCTGATTTATTATGACACCTAGATCCATAACATTATCTGCCTTACTAATGACTGAACCCTGTAAGTAATAGATTGTATGCTTATTTCCATGACCTAAATGCAGCACTTGACATTTCCCAACATAAACTGCCACACCCCACTTGTCTGCCCATTTAGTAATATGATCCAAATCCTGTTGCAGCTGATTTACTTGTTCATCATTTTCTACAACCCTCATAACTTACACATCATCAGCAAAACAATTCATGTTTTTAGAAACATTTTCATGAATATCATTCATAAAAATAATAAACAAAAGGGAACCTAAAACCGATCCTTGGGAGCCCCACTTTTAACCTCACTCCATTTAGAATGGTTACCCCTAGCAATTATCTCTATTCCCTTCCTGTCATCCAATTCCAAACCCAAACTAGAATTTTACCTCCTATTCCTATATCAGCTAATTTACTGAGTAGTGCTACATGCACCTTATTGAACGCTTTTTGAAAATCTATGTAAACAACATCTACAAACATTTTGTTATCTAAAGCCATGGTAACCTTGTCGTAGAAATGTAATAAATTATTAGCACACGATTTACCTTTTCTGAAACCATACTGCAAACTAGTCAACTGCTCATTATTTTCTAAGAAATTCGTAATCTTAATTTTGATCAATGTTTCAAAAATTTTACAAACCACTGAAGTCAAACTCGCAGGTCTAATTTCCTGCATTACCTCTAGACCCTTTCTTGAAGAGCGGTGTAATGTTAGCCAGTTTCCAGTCCTCTGGCACTATCTCTGAGTTATACGAAGCTTTGGAAATATTAACAATAACATCTACTAATTCCTCTATACATTCTACTAGAATTTTTGGAAAAATATTATCTGGTCCCGGAGCTTTAGTTGTTTTAACTTTTTTCAAATGAAGTAATATGTCCTCCCTGGAAAATACAAAATCCTCAATCTGTATACTTTTCTCCATCGACATTCCACCTCTTAGCATTTTAGGTTTCACTAACCGGGGGGTCCGCATAGCGGGCCCCCGGAGGCTGGGCGTGCAATCTCTATACTAGCTTGTGTCAACTGTTGAGATACAGTTATCATTAAAAAGGCTGGAAAAAAAAAAGTCATTTAGAACATTAGCAATATCCTTAGCATTCTGAATTAAATTTCCAAGCTCATCCACAAGTGACTCAATTTGACTATGTCTAACTTTACCAGAATTTGCGTAAGCAAAAAACCCCTTTGGGTTCCTATCAATATTATCTGCTAACCTTTGTTCCACTTATTTTTTCTGAATCTTTACCAAATACTTAAAATAATGCTTAGCATCACAATACTGTAGCCTATCTATGCAGTGATCAGTTCCTTTTAACCTATGAAAAGCAGCTTGCTTACGGGGCATTTCGTTTTCATTGTATTGTATTTAAGTTTAATTTTTCCTTGCAGAATAATTGAATCATCGCTTTTTAAGTCTTAAAATGATAGTAAAAGTTTGTTTCTTTCAATTCTCAAACATAAAGTATTTTAAATGCATTTTGGAAAAAAGATCCGCAGACACGTGATTCAAGATCTCCATTTTTCTCTTCTGCATTGCCCCAAAAATAAGGACTTGTACTTAATATTTAGAGAGTGAATATATATATCTTATTGCAAAAAGGCCAAAATATCGCGAAAAGCAAAATTGAGTCTATCAAAATCATTGCAAAAAGCACAGCACATGCACTAATTTTTACCCCTCTCAAACAACAAATGTTTTAAATGCACATTTTGAAAAAGTGATACCTACACACAGGGCACGACTTTGTAGGACATTGAGGATGAGCTTTATGTGCTGCCCCCCCCCCCCCAAAAAAAAACAATACAATGAAGTAGTAAAATATTTTGGATTTCAAGTTTTCGAAAGAGTATTTTTAAATTTATTTTTTAGCTTGTCATAGTGCAATATGAAATTTCTCCATTTTAAAAAGTTTAGATAGATTTAAGGCCCCCCCCCCAAACGTTGGTGCCCTGGTCCTGTGCCTCCTATCTATGCCTTAATTTTGCCCTACCCAGACATGTGATTTGGAAGCTCATTTTTCTCTGCATTACACACACAAAAAAGTCTTTACTTAGTATTTAAAAACTGAAAATAGAACTGTTATTGTGAAAACAAAAATGATTAACGCAAAAATGGACTTTTGCTGAAAGTAATATTTAAAGTATTATTGCGATAAAGTCAAAATATTGCTGAAAACAAAGACACAAAACCAAAGTTATGAAGTTAAATGATTTAATTTAACAAATATTTTTGAATATTAGTATTATTTTTTGAAAGTATTTATAAATTTTTTCATGTTCAGTTGAAGCATTTGATACATTGAGATGAATTCGTATAATGGTATTTCTACACTTTACTTCGCTTACGCTTGTATGCTCCTATGTGTTGAAAAGATGTACTAATTGCCATTTAAAATTCTAATATTCCTGAAACAAACATATTAATCTGCCGCGAATCTTTTTGCCATCTGTTTCAGAGGCTAAGCTAAACTAGAAAGTTAAAGCAATGCACGCGTGAATGTTGATGTAACGCGAGTGAGATATAGTGTCATTTGATTGGTCAATCGTTTTTTCTTTTCGATATGCGGTAGAAGGAGAGAAAATTCTCGCTTGGGCACATTTAGGGCTTTCAAAGTAGCAGAAATTTGACAAGTGACTACTTTTTCAGCGGTTCTTGTTTGTTGTGAGGGAGTAATAGACGTCACTGGAAGTTCCAGTAAGTTACAGAGTAAGGCCCCTAGGATCTAATTTTAATTCACATGCAGTTCAAAAGTCAAAGTGAAGTTTAAAAGCAAAATTCATGAAATGCAAAGTGAAAAAGTAAAAATCATAAATCAACAAATTGCACCAAAATTTAGTTTAATGTGTCAAAATAAACTTCGACAAAAACAACTACAAAAAATTAGTAAATAAAACAAATAAATAGAACATCTCTACTGATGCATTTTTTATTCATCGACTATCAAATTTAGCATAGGTTTTATCATTAATCCTAAATATTAACTTAGAGTAAGCATGGATAAAAAATTACAGTCATATAAGCCTATAACTAAAGAACTGATTCTTAGTTGACTCACAATATAGCTTGAAAGGATTTTAAATGTTTCGATTAATGGTGAAAATATTTCTATGTGACAGAAAAGAAAAACTAAGGGATGAGAACGTAACAATAAAACTGTGATTCGATGAAAAACAACAACATCACGTTCTTAAAAAGGAAACGTTTCAAAAACTTAAATGCAACACACAAAAATTTCGAGAATAATAATCTTTAGTTCCAAAACACAAATTAATAAATAATGCATGCTTTGTATTACAAATAGGTGATGGGGTAATGAACTGGTAATCTCTATGCCTGTTGGAAAAAGGTGTTGAGAATGAAAAAAAGAAAGACCAAAAAAAAAAAAGAGGAAATGTTATAAAAATCAATCAAAAAAGAAAAAAACGAGGATTGTGGAATGGAAATAGGCGAGAGTTTTCTCCCTAACACAGCAGGAGCCAGACCGGCCAGACATTCTCTGCCTGTGTACAGTTAGCGAAACACTTCCCTCTCCACCGCTATGGTTGGGGACAAAGGGAAATTTTGGGCACCAAGAGAAAGTGCCCTCTGGTCGGCTGTTACAAGGGGGTGTCATCGCTTACCGCTCTTCTTAATCCAACCACTGCGATTGGCTGAAAGCGGAGGTGTGCCTTGGCAGCCGTAGGGCCTGTGGTGATCAGGCCCCTGAACCCCGAACTCGTTCTCAAAGCTCTCTTTTTTCCCCCTCTTTTTCTTCGTGGCGGTCCCGGCGGTAACGCTGAAATCGATGGAACTTGAAAATTTTCTTGTGCTCTATTTGCGATGTGCAAGGGCTTGGAGGGCTGAAGGTTGAAAATATGTTTTGTGCCCTATGTTTTTTTTTGTTTTTGTTTTTGAACTGAAATACAAAACGATGTGTTACATTGTGTATTTTTTCTTGCAATTTTTCTGGGTGGGCCCGGCCCATAGTGAGGAGCCGCCCCTGGTTTGAAAACACAAATTTTGCGGAAAAATCAGTGTTTTTAAATGATTAAAAAAACAATAAATAAACTGCTTCCAATAATGGAAAACTTGAAATTATCTTTGTTCTTTAAAACTCAACTCATAACATGAAGAAAGACTTGCGAAAAAACATCGGTAACGCACGCATCAGCTTCGTAAGAAACATCTTCTACTTCGGCACTGCCGACATGACAAATTTCCCGCAATATGATAGCTGAACATCCCTAATTAAAGATTCGAAAATAAAAACGCCTTATTATGCCCATGATGGTCAGTAGGTTTATTTTCCATCATACAAAAATAGATTGAAAAATTAATTTATTTCGTGTCTTAATGTCCGCTGCCGACATGACACTTCATTTGGTAGAAACAGAAAAGTCAAGATTGAAAAAAATCTTACCTGTAATTCAATGCAGCCGAAGTGAAAATCTTCTATCGGAACTGAAGCATCACATATTAGAGTTTCACCCAGCGTAATTTTTTGGCGCCAAAAATTGTTTGGTCTAGATATTATCATTCCTGAAGTTGGCTCACTCGTCAAGTTATGAAAACTTGTGACGAGCAGAAATTGCTTTTTCTTATCGATCTAAATTCATTTTATCTAAAACACAAGAGTTAATCGTCATAGATGAACATAAAACACGTTATTTCCTTTAGTATTTGTTTCTGCTGCGATGTTTTACAATCCACAGGATTTTTTTGAACTTTGCGATTCGAATGTGTGACGCGCTGCCGACATGACATTGAAGCAATAAAAAGAGTTCTATTCTCACAAATTAAAGTAAAACCTTAAAATTTTGTCATGCATTGTATGTGCGACGCAGTTTACTATATGAAAAAAGAAAAATTTTTGGTTTTTATTTGGAAGTGCTTGAGAAATTCATTTGTGACTAAAATTAGTACTTTTCCTGATATTCACCCTTACACTTTGTGTCGTGATTTTCGGTTTAAACTTTTTTGTTTCGTGAGTTTCCTTTTTAACTTGGTTTCGAATTTTTAACTGTTTACAAAGTACAAATAGCTCCCAGAAGTATTTCACTGTTCGTTTTATCCCATGTTTCCGTATGTGTGATGTATCTAACAGTGGCGTACTCAGGGAATGGGCTGATAGGGCTGCAGCCCCCTCCGAAATTTTCAAAATGTTTTTCACATAAGCTTTTAATATTTTCTTTATTCTTTTATTTTTAAAGCCGCAACATCAGAATTTTTTTCAGATCAAATAAGTATTGGACAAAATTAAAAGAAAATAAGAAAAATGATTTATTTTTTACATTTGACTCGTCTATTTTACCCTATGTCACCTTTATTATTATTTTACGTAATTCAATTTTGTTCATTTTTATTGCAAATATATGGTTTAGAAACACCGATTAATGCTTGTTCATTCATCTAACTCTTTTAATTATATTTTAACAAATGTGATTGAAACCTAGTATTAGGAACAATAGTGAAATTAATCGCAAAATTAATGATATTAAAGCACAAATTTTCCTAAATATTGCAAGCATGGGATTCAAGAAGATCTCCGTCAGCAAAGAAAAAATTTCGAACTTTATTTTTATTACTTTTTGTTTTCCTAAAAACGCTTTTATTTTGTATAGCAATACTAACCCTGTTCTAAAATAATTTGATGTTTGTTTTGATACATTATACTCAATTTCAGCCTAATTTGTTGAATTTGTGTGAATATTTCGTTTACATTTTGGGTTTCACGATTCTGTGTTTTAGCTTGGTTTTGAACTTTGAACTGTTTGCAAAATACAAATAGCTCCCAAAAGTGTTTTCACCATTCATTTTATCAATGGCTCCCTGTGTGTGATGTATCTCATGCTATTGAAAATATTTGAAGTCCTTTACTTGCTTGCGCACATTGATGTTAGTCTCTTTTAGTATAGGGTTCTATGTATCTAATTTTGTTGTCTTGCAAAGCTGGGACTTAATTTAATATTCAGTGTTAAATTTGATGGTGGCAACTTGCAGTGCTCTCTATTTTTCTTATCTTATTTGATAATAAACTGAACCCATTAAAGTGAGAACCCTGTCGTTTCTTACCTTTTTCATGTACAGAATGAGTAGGTTCACTCATGTAAGGTCTTTCCAGCTTTCTTTCACTTTATAGAAAATTTTCTTCTTGTTTATTTTTTGCATGAATTTTTTTGTAGGAAACTTTTATTTTGGGACACAAATTTTGCCCACGCACCCTCCCCTACTAACTACAAGCTAAAATAAATTTGAAGTTTATTTTAACATATATACTACATTTGGGTGCCATTTGTTGATTTTGTAGGATTTTTCTTTTTTTACATTGAGCTTCCTGATTTTGTTTTTAAACTTTATTCGGACTTATAGTTTGGGAACCTTTTTTTCTTTTTGCCGACTTGGAAATAGTGATGTAAAAAATTCTTTCCATGCCTGGAAAACACATTTTGTTAATTAGTTGTAATAATCGCTTGTAATAATGTCTGAACTAAGTATTGTACCAATGGAGATTACTTAAATCCACTATAAACACTCTTCATTCTTTTGGCAAAATCAAAACAGACACCAATAGTTTGTCTTTGCTCAATCTAACATCTCATTCCAAGGAATTTGGATATGACATGTGTTCAGAAAATGGATCAGATTAAACAATTGGTCCTTAAGGAAATTTTCCCTCACTCAATGAAGGATATATGAACTGCTTCATCTTCAGCAGATCCATTTAGTTTTCTATGTGAGCTGATCATCGAAAAGAATCATTAAAATTAATAAATCATAAAGTTAGATTTTACAAAATAAGGTAGGCCTAATTAGTGTTCTCAATATTCTAGTAAATAGCCAAGTGACTCAGTTGCAGTTTCAGGCTTCCACCCCACAGACCTATGTTGGATTCCCAGTCTCAGCGCAATTGACTCAGCCTTGCAGCCTTTCATTGAGTTGTCAAAATGAGTAACAAGCATGCTTAGAAACTTAACCTTGGGGGCTCCGCGTTCAGTAACCTGTCTCATTCCCCTAGAACTCAAATGCAGGATATCCCTAGGTATCCAAACTCACTTACAAGAGTTTTATACATCAACAAACTTGATCTGTTGCTCATCGCAAACTTTCTTTAGAAGCATGTTCGTGCTCCTAACATGCTAATTGATTCATCCCTTGTGCCCCCTTGCCAGGGAAACAGTCCAACCACTTGCACATTTGTTTCAAAGTTGGGTGCTTTGTCCAGTGGGTTTCTGTACTCCTCACTGAGCTACTCATAAGTGTTATAACCAGCGTTGTTAATTCCTACTCATAGATTAATATAATCCCCTTCCCTGAACATTCCCTGTTTTTCTGCCACCTTATCGAAATCTTCTACCTTAGCCTCTTTCAAACAGCTCCTGTCCTATCTATATTACACTTTACTCTTCCGATCCCATTTCCTATTCTGTATAAAATACGTGATGTAGTAGTACTGCTGAAATACTGGAAAAAAGGGAAAGTAAGCAATTTGGGAAAGTGTTATGTGAGATGAAAATGAAATGAAAGTTAAATGGGGAGCAAAAAAACAATAGAAATCTTTCGGCCCAATTTTTTAAAAAACAAATTAAGTGAGGTTTTCTAAAAAGGAAGTTCTACTACTTTCTATATTGAAAGCTAGAAAGTCTGATAAAAATCAACTTAACGCTTGAATGACTTCCCTTATGCTGGTGTTTAAACAGAAGAATTTCATTGATTGGTACAGTGCAAATGCTTATTATTGCAAACTAATTTTCACCACCCCATTATAACAAATGGAATTGTTTAAGAAACTTCAGCGCACCCTGAATCAATTAGAGCCAGATTATATCTGAAAATCTGATTGATAGTTTTTTTATTTGCCTCCTTTTATATAAAAGTACATACATTTATTATTTATTATGTGTGACTAGAGTATATATTTTATTATTTCCTTTTAAGATTTGTACTTTCCGGTTTGATACGTATTTTTTAAAACATTTTTTGTTTCATTAATTTATGTCTACATATTCCAATTTTTTTACAAGAATTGAAGCTGAAGAAAAATTAATTTTTAAATCTCCTTTGTTTCAATTTTATATAATTGTACATGAGTGGCAGACTCTATTTTCCAGTATTATTATTATTATTTTTTTTTTTTGCATAAACCTGTTACTACAGTGTCTTAACGTGATAGTTTGATGGTTTTGATTTAAATGAGTAAAAGTCCTGGATAAAGTGACAACAACCGATAAAGGAGTGGTGACTATCTTAAGTGTCTACTGACCACTGACTGTTAACTAATGAGTTTTCAGAATGAGTAAGGAATGAATAAGAATGGTTAAGTGAGCATAAACCTTAGGGACAAAGTTACAGAAAAAGAGTTAAAGTTACACTGAAGAAGAAAAAGGTAGAACTATAGTAAAATTTAGAATTTTCAAGAGAATTTCTAGGGTATTGGTTGAAAACAATGAATGAATTTAAATCATTGGCACCTTGGTAATAACTAATAACAAAAATGTATGTGACATAAATTTTTTTCTAATATTGCAAGCGACACAGATTTTAGTACTTTTGAGGTAAAGCTGAAAATTCTTGTATAATTTGTTTTTGTTTTGCTGAAAATTTCTTAATTGCCTAATTTATTTTCTTATTCTAATATGTTGTTTTATTCTGTTGTTTCTCCGTTAGCACCTGTTGTGGAATATCATGGGATAAAGATGGCACAGTTCTCTGTCTTATCTGTGAACATTCGAGCTCTTTGTTGTTATGGGATTCTAATACCAAAAGTGTTACATATGTTGATTCAGGATTCAGGTACATAAAACTAATATGACATCATAACCAAAGATAACATCCGAAATTTCCTGTGACAGTTCCGAATCTTAGTCTCTGTCCGGATTTGTTGCAACTTAATTTTGGTCCTGAATTTCTAGCATTGGTAAAAACTAATAGTGCTTGAATAATGCTTTAAGTATCAGCTGAAATGGTGTGTAGTATCCTGTAAAAGTTTTCAGATGTATCAATTGAGAATTTGAAATCAGTACAATGCAGCCACAGAGAAAATACGGGAAGTCGTATGAAAAAAAGACAAACATATTTTTCTGAAAAACTGAATTGATGAATCCACTCGGCGACCTTTCAGAGGGGTTAGAATGCAGCTGCTAGGGATAATTTTAACACTAGGTCTATGGGACAAAAAATGCGAAAGATTGCCCGTTAAGAGGGGTGGCCGCTTTGTAGAAGTGACCGCTCGGAGAGGTTTTACTGTATTTAAAACTGATCAACTAAAGAAAACAAGCCATTAAACATTGATTTTAATTGAATTTAACTGAAGTCTCTCAACACAGTTTTCAAAGTAAGATGTAAAGTAAAAGACTGAAACGGAAATGTAACGTGAGTCACGAAACTATGTAACGTGAGTCACGCTCAAAATATTGATTAACTTAATTAGTGACTGCAGAATGAACTTTATTTTCATATATATCATAACTTAGAAGCATAGTTTGTTCCATGAAAAGCAGTTTTTAAATTTTATTATTTTGAAAGAGCAGAAATCTTAGGTTTTTAGTTATCCAAAAAACTTGAGTTCCTTTTTTATTGTAATGTGAGTCAAAATGTTAAATTAAGGTAAAAACACCATCTATTTCTGTTAAAATTTAAAATGCTGACATCCATAGATTCTCACAGCATCCCAGATGACTGTCAAGAGCTTTATTTAAATCAAGCATGGTATTTCTGTAACATATATAACATTTACTTTTCGAAAATCATGTCAAATGGTAACGTGAGTCTCGTAGAATTGCCCATATACAGATATACAGTGAAACCTCAGAAATTTAGACTCGTTGAAAATCTGAACCGTCAAGGTTTTGGATTTTCTAGAATTTTCTCTTACAAATATGCCATAGCAGTTATGTTACTACAATTTTAAATTTATCTTGCAGATTAGTACTAACTGAAAATTTATACTTAAACTTTTGTAAACTGTAGTATGATTATCTCTTAGTGTTACTGATGTAAATCATCGCTCCTTTTTTCATAATATTGTACTTATATAATATGAAAATAAATAATAACATGAATCAAAACTATGCTGTACTATAAAATTCTAAAAGGAATATAAATTACAGTTTTAGTACATCTTGTTTGTTTATTAATTTATGTTCAAGTCCTTTGAAATGCAACTCAGAAAGGATTTACTGATTACTACTTGATTCTTCTGTAAAAAATAAATCACTTGAGCAATAGTGTTATCTCATATTAAAATCATAATATTCATTTCTTTTGAAACTTAGGTATACAAAAGTGTGTTAAATAAGCAACTCTGTTCATCTGTTTCACACATTCTTTTTCAAAAACTAAATTATGGTAGCCTGCATAGAGTATACGTCAAATAGTTTAAAAAAATTATGATTCACATTCTGTAAGTTTTCTTTTTCTAAATTCCGATGATATTTGTTTTTATTGATGTTCGTTGTGTGGGTTCATGATATACTTTTAAGGGAACTCTATACAATTGTTTTTTTTAACAGTGTAATTAAGCAAGAATATCTACTATTTCTCCAATTAATGGCAGATTTATTTATATGCTTAAAGCTAATAATTTTTCTTCTTCTTATTATTATTTTTCTTTTTTGAATATTTTATTCATGCAAACTCTTGTAACGTATGATTTTATTGTATCAAGTAAACAATAACTAAAGGTGCAACTAATTGAATTTGAAAATTTGAACATCAATAAATCTTTAATCACTTATTAAATCCTTAAACTATTTTGCAGAGATGCTTTGACAATGGTTGCTTGGTCAAAAAGTGCACCACTTTTAGCTGTTGGCTCATTAAAAGGAAACCTTCTCATCTATACCTATCGTACCTCTAAGTGAGTGATTTTGTACTTTTATCAAGTTTTGATTACCTTTTTTATTTTTATTGTGTTGCAGTTTTTTCCCCTTTAAATATTAAAAACATATTTTTGCTTTCATTTTTCCTTGTTGTCTCTTGCTTATTAGATGATGAGATGATAACCCTCATTTCTTTAAACAAGAAGATATTCCATAACTTTTTGGCAATTTCTTTTTAAATGCTTCGAAGTGTTAAATGCTTCAATATACTTCAGCTATTGACAAATTTCTTGTTGTGTTTGTATTTTGTTGATTGAAAGAAAAAACTGTAAATTTCTCATGAGTTGCTTTAAATGTAAACACTTTGTTTGGTTAACATTTCGTTTTAACCTATACACTACTTTATTTCACATATAAGTTGTATATTTGAAAGTTGCATGTGTCAACAATGTCTTTTCTTTCGCATACAACAGACTGTGTTTAGCCCATTTTTCCATCGGTTAATAACTATTAAGAGAATTTGGTAATATACTGACTTAGTAATCTAAAGTAAATAGTGATCAACATGGTACCACCGTATTACCTCGTATTAGCCTGCATTCCGGGATCACCAGGTTTTCAATAGTCTGATCTTCTCCGCATGGCAGAGAAAACAAGGTTTTAAAAATATCTTTAATTTAATATTGCAAATACATGTTTGATTTAAGTCATAATGTGAGTATTACGAATTATTTAATAATATTAATAAAACTTAATGTCTTATTTTTGTCAAAAAATTTGTTGACAATACTATTTTTATAATAAAACCAAGAAAATCTAATTGGCTACAAAAAATTTTATGAAAAATTGAATTTATGCAAAGCAAACATTTCTAGCTTTTACATTGAAACATTCTGCAAATTCATTAAAAATTTAATGTAGTAATTAATGCAGAAAAATAAATTTACCTTGCAAAAATAAATCTATATATTTTTTATAAAAGTGTTAGTTACACTATTTATAACTCAAGAACGGCTGTACCAATATGGCTAAAAATTGGTGGGTAGGTAGCTTAGAGCCAGGAGACGGACATAGGCTATAATTTATGTGTGCCAGTTACATAAATAGAAAAATTGTCTTATTGACTAAGCCTTTTTTGACACCTCCATGGCTGACAAGGGCGTAGCCAGGACTCACACATAGGGGGGTGCAAGCAGTGGCACTTCAATAGGAGGTCACTGTGACCTCCCAAAAAGTTCTTATCTGATCCAAATTGGCTGATGAAATTTGAAAACAGTGAGACAGTATTGCAAGGCTGAACTTCTTTGTTTTATTTATTTTTTTTCTTTTTTTTTCCTTTAGTTAAATTTATTTTCGTGATGCCTCACGTCTCTTTTGGTAGACATAGATAAGTATGCATTCTTGTATTTTATTTATTTATTTTTTGCACTTTCAATGGGGATAAGTATCCTCATTTAGTGATTAATAGTGCTTCTTGACATTTTTCGGCAATATTTCACCCTAAAATTTTTATTCTTCGCGTACTCAGATTAAAAAAGTTGTTTTCAAGCTAAAAGACAAATTTGGGTTTGAAAAAAGGATCCGTGTTAGGTAAAGAATGAAGCGAATTCTTTGATAAGTGGCGCCAAGGACTTAAAATTTATTGGTGGGAGAGGAGGCGAGGGGGGGGGGACTCTCAATGCCCGAATAAAATTCCAAATTTTACCGAGTAATAAAATACGAACTTATTTGTCTGCACCAGCATGTTACAATGAAAAGCATGAAAGGGGACAAAATCGTTTGTCAAAAAATAAAATAAAATGGGAGGTCACAGTGACCTCCCATTGGCTCTGATCTAGGGTTGTGCAGCTGCTCCCCCTAGCAACGCCCTTGATGGCTGAGCGACATAAAGCACACGTTCTGGCAGCTTCCGGAGCGCAGTATACAGGTTGTAAGTTAGCGATGCGTTGAATGTTAATTGACTTTTTTGTGAAGTAAATAAAAAAAAACAAACGCGTTACTTCCCTTGAAATTTATATGTGATAAGCTGTCAGAAATGATTGTCACTTAAAAAGTTTTTACACCTCTGAGGCTGAGAGAGGGGGAAAGCGCGTGGTGGGATAGCTCCTGGACTGCAGTTAAAGGACTGCAGTCTTCTTCTTACTGCTATTATATATACAAAAGTTTGTTTGGATGGATTTATGGATGGAGCAGTCAATTGATAAGCAGTCTGAAAAAATTATCTTTTTAACTAAGCCTTTTTTTAGCCTCTGTCGCCGAGCGACATAAAGCACATGTTCTGACAGCTTCTGGAGCGCAGTAAAATAGGTTGTTAGTTACCAGTGGAATAGTGTTATTTGGGGGCCACGTGGGCCTAGAGGTAGAGTACTTACTCTCTTCGTAAGCAAGTGGTCGCGGGTTCGAATCCCGCCTTGCACATGGATGTAGTTTCATCTTCTCTGTGCCATAAATCTGTCCTGTGTTTGTCAGGAGGCAAAGCGCATAGTACGCAGTCCTCATGTATGTTGAAGCTGATGGCTTCTGAAAAAAAAAGAAGTGTTATTTGACTTTTTTGTGATGCCTGGATTACCACCGCACAATTTACGCCTAAAGGTTTGCTCCGTAGTTTACATGCTTCGAAACATAAACCAACCAAAACTGTGCAACAATACGCGTTGGTGGTTAGAAAATTGATGAACAATGTAATTTACGCAACAATACTGAAAGGAACACTCAAAGGTGAGGAAGTTCTCATTCTGAGGATCCCGATGATCCCAACTGATATACCGTTTGAATATAAAAGACTTCAATTTCCGATCCGTCTTGCATTTATCATGATTATCAACAAATCACAAGGGCAATCCTTAAAAGTTTGTGGTTTGAATCTAGAACATGGCTGTTTTTGCCATGGTCAATTATATGTGGCATGTTCACGGGTCGGAAGACCATCTGCGTTGCTTGTTTTTGCGCCTGATAATAAAACAAAAAATGTTGTGTATCACAAGGTACTTAAGTGAAGAGCAACCTATGTACTAAAATACAGAAACAATAATGAATGATTAATGTAGGTACTTAATTTTTTTTTTGTATTTTCTAATTAAAAAAAAACTTAATAAATTCAAAATTTGCTTATTGCCTTTAAGGAGGAACAGAGTTGGCCGGGTCAGCTAGTAATTTATAATGCAAATTATAAAAGATTCAAATACTATGAATGCTTCTGAATCAATCAATATTTGCCAACACATATTAATTTTATCTGGCTTCTTGTTAAAATATTTTGATTTTTGACTATACAAACATATTTTTACTCAAAAAGAAAAATGTTGAAAAAATTATTCACCTTCCAGCTCTCTTATGCACTTTCTATATCAGTCAATCATGACTCATTTTTACTTCAACCATTATCAGCATCAAAAGTGTTACTCATCGTAAGCTCCTTTAATCGAGTATGTAACGTATGTAAACTATGGCTACTTCTTCCACTTGAAAAATAGCACAGCATGTGAAAGACTTTACAATATATTCATTCAAAACTTTTTCTGAGTGAGATTTTACCTGTCCTACAATTGTAAAGCATGATGCAGATCAGTGAATGCTGGATGTAGTCGACTTGCTCTTTCTCTGTTTGCAAACTATTCTCTTTAATATATTTTTCAATTCTCATAGTTTGCTTTGAAACTGGAACTGAACCATTAGATTTACTTTTGATAAATTAGAAAGTGAATCCTAGATTATAAGCGGAATCCTGCTGGTCAACCTTACTTATTTCTGCATGTGGCTAATGCCAGGTAATACAGTATGCTCTGGCAATCGTTACTTGTTACTTACAACAAAAGCAGTAAGGTAGGCTGAGGGTCAACCCCCGAATATTTAATTTAAAAAAGTATGCCAAATATGGTATCTTAAATACATGTTAGGACTGTAAGGACTCCCTCCTCAAATTAAGTAAATTCTCACTGAGCTATTGAAAAAAAGTTATTAATTTCTGTTCTAAGTGTTTTGTTGAATGCTGAAAATTTTATATGATGAAGGATCTAGTCAAAGTTAACTCATCTGTGTATTTCTCTGCTAATAAGACCCAGGAAATACATATTTTAAAGCATCATGGCATCAGCCCAGAAGAACAAGCAAATATTGAAGTTCAAAATAGTTAAGCATGAATTGAAATAACATCGTTCTGTACTTTTTGACTGATATTCCAGCTATCAAGCCCAGACGAAAAAAGGAAAACCAAACACATTTGTCCCAAAATGGAATGTGTATCATCATTCATGAGAGTTGAAGAATTTGACAAATCATACCCTTGATGGACAGCATGCTATTGTGTTAGATAAGAGACACAACAAAAGACAAAATAAAAATGATGTATATTAAGAGAATAAATAATAGAAATTTGTTTTTACTACCAACATTCCTCCAAGAATAATACTATTACAGTAATATGAATTGCAATACAGTACAATATGTCTTACAGAATCGTGCTTTATTTGGCATAAGTGCTTCTTACAGAATCTATTGTTAGATTGATCAGAAATAGTACAAAATAGAATAATTTGTTAAGTGATTTCTACACCGCAATGTATAATTATTTTATAGCAAAATTATGTTATTTATATAAAGTGAAATGAATTTACTAAAGAATAGTTTATGTATAATTTAATATGCTGAAAATTCAACCCACATAAATTTTAATTAACATTTTTAAATCATGAGACCATTAGATATTTTAGCATTTTGTAACTTATTAGTAACAATTTTAATTTGCAGCTGTTTTTTTCTTAAAACTTTCTTGATAATCTTAGGTTTTGTTTCTTTTTTCAGGAAAGTCACAATTCTAGGAAAACATAACAAACAAATAACGTATGGCGCATGGAGTCAGCAAAATTATTTGGCTCTTGTTGCTAGTGATAAAACATTCACTCTAAGCAATGCTGATGGAGATTTGGTTTATCGTACAACATTGAAAGGAGAGCCATCTCTAGTACAATTTTCATCAATGAAACAAGACACATCCGGAGGAGGAGAAACCACTGTAAGATACAAAAATAAATAAATAAATAAGTGAAACCCCCCCCCCCCAAAAAAAGCAATATTTATTGAATCTCTTTAAATATCTTTTATATGTGTGTGTGTGTATGCTATGTGTGTGTGAAAAATTCCTTCCCCTCAATGACTTGCACTGTTAAGAAAAACAAAAGTCCATGCATTCTTTTGTAGTAACATTATACCAAAAAAATGTTAATAACTCATTATTTAGGTTTCTTTTTTTTTTTCTAAGCTAGTGACTTAACATTGGCCTTTTTGCTAAAATAATTGCATGCTTTGAAAATACTATTGAAATGAATAGTGTCTCACCAACCTCTTTATGTATTGTAACAGTGAACAACTTTACCCGCCTTATATACCTTAGAGAAATCTGCACTGGATGGGAATAACTGTTTGGCACAGATTGACTGAACTGAATTGATTGCAGAACTCTCTTAATGCATCATTACAATATTTACAAATTTGAATAAGAAATTGTAATATGATTAAACAGAATAATTCAAATTGTAAGTTTTATCAACAGAAGGTTTTTTAAGAACAACAATCACACCATCTATATCCTCTTTGTTGACTACATGGTCAGAATTTGAGATTAAATTATTGCCACGGCAATTCATAGGTAAAACCGAAAACTAGATTGAAAATTCTTGCATTGAAATAGTGTTCTACTATATTTTTACTTTGCAGTTGGAATTTTTAAATAACATAAATTTCTCCTCTTTTAGGTCAGTTTAATTATGAGCAAAAAGTCCTTGTTTCTGCTTAACATTCATGATACTGAAGATCCAATTGTTTTAACTTTTCAAGAAAAATATGGTACTGTTGTTGATTATTGCTGGTAAGTTCTTATAACATTTAGTTTGAGCAAATAATAATGGTGTTATAGATTTGTTTCTTAATTCTTATGAATTAATCTGTCTTGATAGTGCTATTAAGAAGTTTCATTTTGGTGCTCATAAGTACATGAAATATTATCTTATTTTTACTTGTTAGGAAGTCATTTTGGTGTTTATAACACAATATTGTTAGATTGATTTTAAAAGAAATGAATATATATTTTTTTAATCTAACAATACACTTATAAGCTTTTCCTTCCTCTTCATTTATATTCATCAGGGTCTGATTAACGCATGATCCTGTGGATCCACGGACTTAGACATCATAATTTTAGAGGTTCCAAACTAGGGCATTTTCTTTCTTTATTCCCTTTTTTAAAATAGGTTCTTTGAAAATGTGCAGATTTTTTTGTGAGACTATGGCAGTAGATGACAGTCCATAACAGATATAAAGGAGTAAGATTACATAAGAGTATACAAGACAAAAGATTACTCACCAGGAAATACTTCTATAACTGTTAGAAAATTTTGTCAATCAATATTGAGTTTCAAAGTTTCAAATTATAAGAATTTACTGACTGATCTACACGTGTTCACTACGTTTTTTGATGGAAAAAGTTCTAGTTTAGTTATCAAATTGTTTCCTGATAGATAATCTTTCACTTTGTATGCCTTGTTTCAATCCCAACTCTTTTATAGTCTCACTATCATTACTAGCCATGGTCAATAGGGTGGAGCGAAAAACAAAAATTTTGGAATTTTATTCTGTAATACCCGGCAAAAACTGTGCATGCGTAAGTATAATTCACATGTAAAATATTATCAAGTTTGGACAACTCTTTTGTGGTCCTACCAGGGTTTGAATTTCTCTAAAAATACGAAAAAATGTCAATTTTCTAAAAATTTTTTGAAAATATAAATAATCACCATTTTTGTTCTAATTCCACTAAAATGCTTCCTTTTAACACTCTTTTTATGCATCTTCAAAATTATTTACATTCTATTCAGTATTAAGTTCCTACATAAACCGTAAATTTCCGTGAACTTAACCAAAAATTTACTTTTTTTACCATTTTTTGCACATAGCAACAATTCTTCTTTTGTAATCCAGATACTATTTTTTTTTTTTTTGCAATGAATGGGGAAAATGCAGCTTTTTGTTGTAAATGCAATTATATTTCGTTACATTAACAGCCCACAAGGAGGTAGCTGCACTTCGGGTGTCATTCTGCATTTTCCATCCACCCAGCCTCGTTGTTTACATATTTTCAACACATATTTCAGGATGCAATTTCTTTCGATGTTAAACAGGTTTCACCTTTTGAGTCAAAGTTTGAACTTTGACTTATGACTCAGTTTTGGCATTGATGATTGCGAGCCATAAAGTTTTTCATTTAAATTCATATCTTGTCTTTTCCTATAATAGCAGTCTACCGTCTCGCTAACCAGTTTTAAACCCTTAAAACAGTCGGAGTGTAGAATAGGTATACTTAATGAATCACTGATATGAAGTACAACTTGTTTTTCAAAAGTTAACTTATTAATGTTGCAAGAACTCAGTGGAAGATATCGAAGCTTTAAAAACGGATTAAAAAAAGAGGAAAAGTACTTAATGGACATTATCAATGTAATACAGAAAGAAAAATGTGACCCTGATCTCACTATCAAAAATTGGAGACCTTTCAGTCATTAGCGTTCGTTAATTCAAGTTAACAGAGTTATGAATCTGTTAATTTTTAAGATGAATTTCTAATGAGATGAAGATACTCATCAGTTATATCTTTAAATAATATAATGGTTCAGGAAATTAGAAATTAAAAAAAAAAGAAAGAAAATTTCCGTGAAACATGGAATTGTATGTATAATGAAAGTTACGCAATCTATAATTCATTTACTTGATGATCTTCTCTTCTTCGTGGATCCGCTGATTCGAAGAAATGCCTGCTTTGTTAATTTTGAGAACTTGTAATTGGCCATGCACGGCAGTGGACGATAGTCAAACTGTAAAGGAGTTGGGTTACGGAAAGGCATACAACATCAGAAAACACTTTGATAACTAAATGAGAACTTTTATGACCAATATTAAGTTTTGAAAGTTCAAACTAAGAGATTTCTTTAATTGACATCATTAATGGGAGGAAAGTAAACACATGTTAACCAGTCAATTTATTCTTATAGTTTGAAACTTTTATAGAATGTGTAATTTTTAATATGATTACAGGTCCATGGAAATTTTCTTTCTTTTTTTTAAATTTCTAATTTCTTGAACTATACAGAAGCGTATTTTTTAATGATATAACTGACGAGTATCTTTATCTCATTAGAAACTAAGCTTGAAAATCAACAGCTTCATAACTCTGTTAGCTCGAATTAATGAAAGCCAATAACTGAAAGGTTTCCAATTTTTGATAGTGAGATCATGGTCACTTTTTTCTTTCTGTATTACATTGACAATGTCCATCAAGTACTTTATTCCTGTTTAAAGCTTTGGTATCTTCCACCGAGTTCTTGCAACGTTAATAAGACAACTTTTCAAAAACAAGTTGTACTTTATCAGTGATTCAATAAGTATACATCTTCTACACTCCGACTGTTTTAAGGGTTCAAAACTGGTTAGTGAAACGGCAGATTGCTATTGAAGGAAGAGACAAAATATGAATTTAAATGAAAAACTAATCGTCAAGGTAAAAACTGAGTCATGAGTCAAATTCAAACTTTGATTCAAAAGGAGAACCTGTTTGACATCAGATAGTAATTGTATCCGTATAAATGTACTGAAAATATGTAAACAACGTGGCTGGGTGGATGAGAAAGGCAGAATGACACCCGAAATGCAGCTACCTCCTTGTGGTGTGTTCTGGGCTGTTAATGTAACGAAATATAATTGCATTTACAACTAAAAGCTGCATTTTCCCATTCATTGCAAAAAATAGAATCTGGATTACAAAAGAAGAATTATTGCTATGTGCAAAAAATGGTAAAAAAAGTCAATTTTTGGTTAATTTCATGGAACTTTACGGTTTATGTACAAACTTAATACTGAATAGAATGTAAATAATTTTGAAGATGTATGAAAAGAGTGTTAAAAGGAAGCATTTTAATGGTTATAGAACAAAAATGGTGATAATTGATATTTTTTCTTGTTTTTTTAGAGAAATTCGAGCCCTGGTAAGACCCTAAAGGAGTTTTTCAAACTCGATAATATTTGACACGTGTTTTGTACTCATGCATGCACAGCTTTTGCCGGGTATTACAGAAAAAAAAATCCAAAATTTTTGTTTTTCACTTCACCCTAATGGTCAACGCCAAGTTCTCAACATTAAGGATGTAGGCATTTCTTTGAATCACCCGGAGCCCAAATTGAGATCCCAAAGTTTTTCTCTTTTCCATCCACCCTAATGTACATAGGTATAGAACAAAATAATAGGAACATCCAGTTAAAATTAAAAATTTTTCCGACTGTCCAATAAATGACAGCTACGTGTTGCAAGAGTTTGCCATTGAGTGTCGGTCATAGGGAAAGTATCTGCCAAGCATTTGGCAGTGTGAGAATTGTATGAAAAAATTCGGCCAACTTAAAAGAGGTATGATATTTGGAGCTTGTCTTTCTGAAGTGTCAGTGGAACCAGTCTTGTGGGTGCTTCAAGGATCAATGAATCAAGGCTTATGATAGCCTATACAAATCTGGGTATAATGTTGTCTGCGAAGCACAACAGTGGGCGCAATTTGAAGTTGAAGCATCGTGATAAACTAGTGTTGAAGAGAGTTGTCTCCCGAAAATATATGACATAACTGCCGCAGATATTGTTCGAGATATATACCCACATTCACTGATACATTCACATGTATCAGTGAAAACTATCCACTGTAAGTTACATGTTGTGCACATTTGTGGGAGAGTAGCTATTCTAAAACTATTAGTTTAGGTTCAAACTGTCATGAAGAGACAGACTACAGAGTTGTGGAAACCACCTAAGATGGACACAACTGCAATGGGAACAAGTTATATGGTCTGAGGGGTCATCATTTACTTTATTCCAGACCACGGAATGTGTTTGTGTGACGAATACCAGCAGAAGCACCTTAAGTGTTTGAATACCTTAAAACGCAATTACTCCTTGTCCTACTTTGCATGCAAAAATTTAACCCAGTAACATCCTTCATTTTTTAATTTAAATAACTGCGTAATAATTAATCTCCCCTTTGACACTTCTTTGCTCAAGACTATAATACATACTAAGCATTCTTAGCCTGGAATCATAATCTAAATTATAAAACCCATTTGCAAACCTTGTAGCCCTCCTTTGAATCCTTTCCCACAAATTGATACTATTCTTAAGCTTAAGATATCAATTTGTTCGAAGGAGACCAAAACTGAAAAGCATACTCAAACTAAGGTCTTATCAGACATCTAGATAACAGCAGAAAAACCTTAGATTTGTTTGAAATAGATCTATTGATAAACCCAAGCATCCTGTTGGCTTTGCTACTAACTATACTGCACTGTTGACTAAACTTGAAGTCTTGATTTATTAAGACACCTAGATCCATAACATTCTCTGCCTGATTAATGACTGAACCATGTAAATAATAACTTGTATGCTTATTTCCAAGTCCTAAATGCAGCACTTGACACTTTCCAACATTTACTGCTGTACCCCACTTCTCTTTCCTTTTAGTAATATGATCAAAATCCTCTTGCAGCTATTTTTTGTTCTTTGTTTTCTACAATCCCTATAACTTGGAATCATCAGCAAAACAATTCATGTTGCCAGAAATATTTTTATTAATATCATTCTTAAAAATGTGATAAACAAAACGGGCTTTAAAACTGATCCTTGTGATACCTTACTTGAAACCTTACTCTAATTAGAATAATTCTCCTTACAACTACTCTTTGTTTCTTTTTAGTTAGCCAATGTGTAGCCAATTTTTACACCTATTCCTGTACCATCTGTCCTTATCAAAGCTTTCTGAAATCAACATAAACAACATCTACACACTTTTTCCTATCTAAAGCCATGTTACCCTTTCAATATTTCTATTAGAAAATATTAAACTTGTAAGAGAACTTTCTACCAATAAGTTGATATCTGACACAGCTTTGTTGTGACAATTTTTAAAAATTGCTATTGAGGCACGACCAAACCAGATCACAGCTCATTAGTCGTAACCAAGGGTACATTAGCCATCTGTACATTTTATTTGTGTTATGCCATCATTATGTTATCAATGTCAAGGATCAGACATTTACCTAGTTTAACTTTATTACAGGCATGGAGAAGGTAATATACTTTTAGGATTTTCATCTGGTTTTTTCATTGTGTTATCAACCCTTCTAAAAGAAATTGGTCAGGTAAGATGCTTTCATTTTTCAAAAATGCATATGTTACAAGTCTGTTTTCTAATTTTAAATATACTTTAAGCAATGAAAAGGATTAGAATATTGTTAGTTTTTGATCTATAAAACATTTTTCATATATATTTAAACACATGCATGCATAGAGTAAAAATTTGCACAGCATAGGTTGTGCAGATTTTCGGATTTTTCAAATTTTGGGATCATAAAATAGTGATCATTATTTTAATATATTAATACAGATTAATAATGCAAACAAATGGAACAGACCATGTGACAGCCAGTTTTCACTTGCATATTACAATTAGACATAGTAAAAAATATTGAATATTAAAAATGCATGCAATAAAAGTAATGTAATAAAAACTGAAAACTATTTCTAAAAATGATATAATAATAACTCATCTTAAATGATAAGTAAAAGAATCTTATGTAGTGGAACAGCACAAGTAGCTGAATTAAGTATAAATTTTCCATAGTAATTTCCTACCCAAAGAAACTCTTTTCACCAAAAATATTCTTCGGAACTAACACTTTCAAAATTGCTTCAATTTTTCTTCAGTTTTGTGCAATTGAACTTTATTAATTTTGTAACCCTACAAAATTAACGGAATCTTTAAAATTCACTCTTACTCTTGTTCACCTTTAAACCATGTTCCGAAAGTCTCTGTAGTACTTGTTCTAATCTTATATGTTTTTGATCGTTACGACTTTTTACTGTGATGTCATCTGAAAATACATGCACACCTGGAATTCCTGATAAGACTTGTTCAATACTTATTACATTGCCGAGCAGCAGAAGCTAAGGCTATGCCATAGTTCATTCATTTGTACCTGAATAAATCTTTATTTGTATTATTAGTAAGTGGCAATCCTTTTCAGCTACCATCGTTTGTAGATTTACCTTGGTTAAATTAATTTTAGTAAAAGTTTCTCCATGGGCTAAATTAGCAAAAATATCTTCTATTCTACATAACCGATACTGTTCAACATTTATTCCAGGATTCATTGTCATTTTATAATCTCCACAAATTCTCATTTTGCTGTTTCGTTTCACAACAGGTATATTAAGAGTTGCCCAATCACTATATTTAACAGGTACAATAATATCTGAAGACACTAATCTAACTTCTTGCCTTTAAAGTAAATGGTACAAGTCAAGGCGTAAAAAGCGTCTGGCTTGAGCCCAGATTTCATTTCTAGACAACTGCTAAAGTTTTCCAATTTCCCTATTCCTGGAGTAAAAAAAATCTTATTTTTCTGTAACAATTTTTGTAATTCATTGTTATAGGAGTGAGATTTGTAAGCACAAACAGTCTTAATTTCTTTCCAATCAGGAGAGTAACTCTACTTTAATAAATCTTGTTAGTACAACTACATTAATAAATCTTTTTGGAACTTCTTTGAATCTTATCCTGAACTTTGACGTTAACTTCTCCATCGTGTATGGTAACAGAGTTTTTAAAATTACAAAGTATTCAATTTGTTTAATAGCTACCTAAGGACAGTTTCTTAAAATCAACCTCATTCATACTTGTAATAGTGACTGCAGTATCTAATTCAAGGTCGCACATTCGGTCCTCAATAAAAAATTTCTATACACTCCTATTTCTTGCTTTCATGGTAGATTTTACATTAAGAACAGCGAGAGAGAACATTGGGAAGGGAACAGGGAGAACATTGTCCAAACAAGATTTAATTTGTTTCACAGGTTAGTTTGGATTTTTCTTTGAACAGCAAACTTTTGCCAAATTCCCTCTCTTTTGACAATGTTGGCATTCTATGGATTTGTTTTTTCATTCTTGGGCTAAATGTGATGCACTGCTACATCTATAACACATGCAAGATGATTTTCCTGCTTTATTTTTAAATTCTGATTTTTAAAATTTATTTGGAACAGTTTTGAAAATTTTGTCTTCAGTTGTTTTCAGTTTAATGATAGACACTGATTTATTCTGAACTTCATGCACATCACTGAGCCAATTCCATTGCAAAAGTAATTTCTTTTGCTTTGGTGTAAGTTAAATTATCTTCAGCCAACAGTTTCTTCTGTATGTTTTCATTTCTTAAACCCATGACTAATTTGTATCTTAGCATAGTATTTTAACTATCACTAAAATTACAGTTTATTGACATTTTTTGTAATTCAGCACAGTTACACAGAAATACTCTCACCTTATATTTCATTACGCTTATAAAGTCTGAAAAGTTCAGTCATCTCCAATGGCTTGAAGTTCAAATGTTCAGCTAATAATTGTACATTGTTGTTATATTTCAGGTCAGGGGGAATTTTCAGCTTAGCCAAATTCTTTGATTACTTGTAAGTAACGACTCCTATGTAGCTCAGAGTGGCTGGTGCTTACTAAGAAGTAAGACTCAAGTTGTTCCACATAACTTGGTCAATCTTCTGTCACAACATCAAATAACTCAAAATTAATGTTGAAAGATCCCATTCTATAGTTGCCAACTTCTTGTCCTGAGTATCAGTAAATAGTACGATGCAGTTCAAACATGACAAACATTGATTTTACTCTACAACATGAAATCTACAGATACATTTCAATTATCATTTTTCAAACAAGAAAGAAACTAAACTGAAACCACAGCAACCACATTCATCACACAGTTTGGAAAAACTTTAATAAATACTTGTTGCCAGGTTCAAAACATAACGCATATATTAATAAGTAAGAAAATAGTGTACACATTTATATATGTTTTAAGTTACAAGAATTTTAAATAGTAAATTGTCGAGTTTTCATTGCAGGAACTGTATCATGTACAGTGGTTTAACACCAGCCTATTGCACATGGCAGTTTGCTCTGCTGATAATAAAGTTATAGGATGTGGTGATGGAAACAAGTATGTATTGAAATTTTTAAGTCTAGAGTTCTCTCTTAACATTTTTATGAATGTTCTAATGTGTGATTTGTTGTTGTGTTCAATGTAAAGAGGTTTTCTCAATGCTATTTATTCACAACTTAGTTTTAAAAAAGGTTTATTTTGAAATTTGAATTTAAAATTACTCCAGCTTGCGATGAAATTGTTGTTTCCAAACGTTGAATGTTTTTGAGGTGTTTTTAGCATGCTGAAATCCAACTTAAAGCCAGAACCGTTTACTTTTTCGAAAAGTAAAAATGCATATTTTTGATATTTTTTTGGTTTGGTAAATTTTTTTACACCATAACAATTTTGGTAGCATGAACTATAAGTATGGTGAATGGTACAACTAAGATTATAGATTTTCAAGAAAATTTCAAATACTGATTGAGGACCAGGATACATATGTCCCATCCATCATATGTTTCCTAGTAGTATTCCTTCCGAGTAGTGTCTTTGTCCTCTAACTCCCTTAATTTTTTTTAATATCAGTCAGTCCCAAATCTTTAGATTGAATTAATTGTGAAATTAAAAATAATGCATAGCAATTTCAAAAGTCACTCAAAGAATATCAAGTTACATGATATATAGGTCTGTTGGGACAATGTTTTTCCACCATTCAAAATTAGAGGACACATATGTCCTGATAATCATAACCAAAGTAAAACTTAGCAGCTGACGTGTTTATTAGAGATAATCCGCTAGGTAAGAGGTGTAATGTCGTGTTTTTCCAGAAAAGTAAAGTGTCCGATTCTGGGCTAAACTCAGGGACTTCATTTCAAGTTTTTCCAGGGGGTGGGGGGGGCAAAGGGTCCAAATGCAATGTAATTTCATCGGAAAACATTAAAAACCACGCCCACTTATATGTAGATACATTGATTGCTCAAAGCGGGGAGGGGAGCAATTGACCCCCCCCTGCCCCCCCTAAATGATGGGCCTGGCTAAACTTTTATTTACAGAAAATTTACAAATGTTTTTCATAAATGTACATATAAGGTTAGATGATTTTTCATACAAACTATCTAGTCACTGCCGTGACCATAAACCAGGAAGAGTGTGCTTCCCTCACGATCGGGGATGGTACACCCTCGGATAAAAACGGTTTTTCCCAGTCTCTCTTGCAGCGATTGTCGATCCATCCAACTCCAAGTCGAGCACTCCTTAAAGCTTGTCATACAGGTTGACTGACGACTTAGCTACTGTGAAAAAAAAATATTTTCCCAAGGTATGCCGAAAAGTCTGGTGTCCAGATGTGGTCTTAAATCCCATATATAGACCGAGCAAAGCAAAGGAATGCCTGAGGCCATGCTTAGAAATGCATGACACATTCCCAGGTCGTGGACAGGCACTACATCAAAAGTATGCAGTAATTTCCAAAAATAAGGCCGTTACATTTGTGTAGTATGAAATTAGCTGATGTTATACTTTCAAAAGGCGGGATTTGCATTGTCTATAGTAATGCCACTTACCCTCTGTGAATGAAAGAATATTCAAAAATATTGGCAAGAGTGGTGAGTTGAGGGCAAGGCTGAAAGAGTTTCCGTCCCAAAACTATTTTTTGTTATTTTCGTATGTCCCGTTAAACCTGAAAGGGTTGATTATTTGAGTGGTTTAGAATCAAAGCGAGTTAAGTCCATTTTTTAAAAATTTTACAGCTGCACAAAAAAGTTACAAAATACTGATTTTTGCACAAACTAAAAGTTTGATCACAGTAAATTGCATCTTTAATAATGTGTTTTGGAAGTGGTATTAAACTTGTGAATTGGCAATTTTAATGCATGCTTACACAAGCAGAAAATAGCTATTTTGTGTTGGGCATGACTGGTTTTGTTTTGAAACTTTTCCCAAAAACTAATCATTACATAATTTTTTGCTCTTTCATGTTTTCATACCTTTAGTAGTTTTATTTTTGTTAGTAAAAAAGGTTTCAACATACATTTTACACACACAAAACATACATTTCACAATAAATTATTTAAAAAAATTATTGATTTTCTAACAAAATTATATTTGTATCTCTCTCTCTCTCTCTCTCTCTCTCTCCATATATATATATATATATATATATATATATATATATATATATATATATATATGTATATATATACAGGGTGTCCACTCCAATCGTGGACCAATAGCTAATTTCTAAACCGTTAGAGATAAGCATATAGTTTATTTAGGAAAAAATCTCAATGTTTTTCAAAAAATCAAATTTTGAAAGAGTTACGAAATTTAAATTTTTATACAGCCCCCCAGTCCTATCAATCATATTTAGTAAAACATTCTTGACACTGTAACGTTTAAAACTAAAAAAAAATCACTCTTCTACCACAAAAATTGACCGAGTTATGACGTTTTGAAAAATCAAGATTTTGAAGGATTTCGCATACGATCCCTTAAGCGATCGCTCGATGACGTCGTGAAATAATGCAAAATTTTGATTTTTCAAAACGTCATAACTCGGTTAAAAGCTGACTTACTGTATAATAAAGTAACATTTGAAGAATATTCTGTGAATTCCATTAATTTTTATGAAGAAATGAGCCATTGACAGCGACTTCCGTTGCAAACCCACTGGAAAAAAAGTTTCATTGCATTGCCCTATGCCAACTTTTATGAATGAGGTGTAAAATTTATGCATTTTAATTTTTTATGCTTTTACAGGTTGGTCCAAATTTTTTACTCATTTCAAAATAGAACGGCATCTGGCTCTGTAAAATTTTTCCATTTTGATTCGCTGCGTAATTCTGTCCTATAGATATCCCTAATTTTGTGCTTACCATTATTTTTTAATTTTCTTATGTTTCATATTCATTAGCAGAGTACTTTCACAGTTGCCATTTTGCCACGTCCTCTGTGAAGTTTCAGTCCAGTTGCATCTAAGTTGAATTAAGTTGGATTATTCATTTTTTCTTAAAATTAACAAAAGACATTTGAGATATCAATGAAATGTCAAAAAGTAAGGATTTCGATTGAGAAATTATGGCAGAAGTTGAGAAATGTTGTGAGTTATTTTAATTCTGGATTATTTAAAATCTTTCTTAATATTTCGATGATCACATCAATTTATTTAACTGTTAAATATTTAGAGTTTCTTAACCCTTAGCACTCACATTTTCACATCATTCTTAATTATGTATGTTATTAATTACATTTGAGCAAATTTTTGATAAGATACAATAATGGTGTGCGTGTGAAAGTTTTACGGAGGCATTTTTTCAAAAGTTGGCAAGTATGCCCTTATAACTTATAACTTGAGCATCTAAAATCTAAAACCAAAATGATTTTGTTGGTTAATAAGGTTATGTGGTCACAAAGTGGAGCTTGCTTTCTCTTACTGATTTTTCATTTTTTCACAGCACTTTAAATTCACACCAGTTCCTCGTCAAAAAAAAAAAAAAAAATGAAAAACATTACCCGCATAAACTTATTAGCTAATAAAATCCCTTTTTGTTTTATTGGTTTCAGAAGATCCAGTCATTAGTTATGACTGGCACTGCAATGAAACTTTCTTTTTTTTTTTTTTTTGACAGCAACTTACGAGATATCTGCTGAAAGTCGTGGAAAGCTCATTTCATTTCTTCCAAAAAAACATTAATGAAATTTTCGTATTATATATCCTAGACTTATCTCCTCTATTTATCCATTGCCAGATAAATTTGCCTCTTTGAGTACAGCTACTTGTGCTACTGTTTGGTAGTGCTTACATTTGTAAAAAATCTTTCTGTCATGAATTTGAGTAAGCCCTAAATTAATAACAAAATAAAGTCATTCCATGAAAATGTCGACCTTTAAAACAAAATTTTAAACTCGATCAATATTAATGTATTATACATAATTTTAACAACTACATTTAACTTTCTAATCTGAAAATAGTCTTTTAAAGTTGGATGCCTTGTGTAGAGTAATCATTGCTTGGAGATCATCATGAAGAACATGTAGGAACTGTCTGTATATCATTCTTGAAATATGTTCTGCAATTTTTAAGCATTCATTTGTTGTAACTATTATTTTTATTTTTTTTTTTTCAATTATTTCTTAGATTTTGAAAACAGCAATAAATGCTCTTTAAGTAGTCCTGTAAAAAAGAAAGCTTTTTCCTGTGATATTGGGAAAAAAAGTAACTTTAGAAAGTCAAAAAAGTTCATAGAAGAAGCCTTGGTGAAACAATTCTTAAAATTAACAGATTTTTAGCAAGGATTACATTCATTGGCAGTTAGATGGAAAAAATATGTTCTCTGCTTAAGCATAATAAAAAGAAAAGAGGAAAAAAGTAAATATTGCCCAAGGAGTAAAAAAAGGATTCATTTGATTCATGTTGTAGATTTGTTTTGATAAGTGGTAACTTTCGGACAAAGTAACAGTGATCACTTATTAGTTAATGTTTATGCATGTACCTGGTCACAATATTAAACAGATCTATTTCTAAAAAGTTCCATCTTCAAAATTACCTTCAGCAAACATCAAATTTTGAATAAATAATCGTTTCTGTTTCAATGTGAGCAAAAATAAGTTTTTTTTCTGCATGAAAAATAAAATGAAGAACGAAAAAGACATAATATGTTGTTTTAGCAATAATATCTACGTACATAAACTAAGATAATTCCATTTAAATATTCTAGGTTGTAAATCTGTTATGTGTTCTCTATGTGTCTATGTTGTTTGTCACAGTGTAGTATTTAATTTCATTTAATTTCAAAAAGCAATTAATGAGCTTTATAGTGTGTTTTCTTGTATCAAGTATTACATAGAAGTTTTTTCTCTCACAAAATTAAGTAAAACAGCAAAAAATAATTATACATTTCAAATTCTTGTTTTGTGAAGAAAAAGAGTAAGCATTATTCATTACCTCGGAATAACCCAACAATGAATAGAAACCTTTTTTTTTATTTTTCATCTTACTACAACTAATATTAAACCCAATATTTCAAAATTATTTTAAAGATGTAACCTAATTTATACCATTAGTCATATTTGTGCGCTAACTTTGAATGATAATTTTTTAATTCCTTGTTCCTATTGCACTCTTTGTCTTTTTTTCATCTTATTTTCTTTTCGTACATAAAAAGGTATGCCATATATTTTTTATCTATCACGCAAAAAATAATCAGATTGTTTAATTGAATAAAAAACTAATAAATCATATAGCCTGATTATTATTATTTTGCAGAATAAAAATTTATGACCTGAGAAACTTACAGGACATGTTGCAGATGGTTACTATTGATGATGAGAGATTGGTTGACTGTATTCAGTGGAGTGATGATGGTGAACTGTTAGCTGTTTCTGGTAAAGAAGGAAATCTTCATGTGTATTTGACCAAACTTCCTGTTTTGGGATGTGCTTTTAATCAAAACCTTGCATTTCTTAGTTCTTTATATGAAGTTTCTATCTATTCTGGTGTGAATAAGGTAAAAAGTATTCCCTTCTTATTTTTAAGGAAAAAATAGCTACATAAAATCTATCTTTTTTCTTTTCCATTACTGTCATGTGGAGAATGACTTCTTTTTTTATACAATTATAGTTTAGTTACTATTTATGCAACTGTTATGTATTTATTCAATAGAGTGAGCATTTTAGTTTCTTTAATAAAAATATCCAAACTTATTCATTGCTAGTTGCAGAATGGTCAACTTACGATCAGCAATCAACTTTTGTGTTGAAAATTCCTGTAATAAAATTACATGTTGTTAACCATTATGTTCCACAAAGAAATAGTTATTGATACCAAAATTACCACTCAAAAGTAGGTATTAAAATATTAAATAATATTGCTAAAAAATTTAGTTCATGGTCAAAATAATAAATCAAGGAAGTACTAAATTTCTTGTTATGGGGCCTCAAGCATTAAATGTAACTCTACATTCATTGCCACTTTTTTAAAAAATAAATGTAACAAAAATTGAGCATTCACTCAATATTTAAAAACATGTTTGTATGCAGTAAAATCAATACAACAAGGCAAAGAAAAATGCAGTAGAACTTTCTTAATATTTTGTTAAATTAAATCAAGCAATTATTAAAGTGCAAAAGCCTCTTTAAAAGGAAGGCTGATGTATCTATTGCTTGGGTTTCAAGAAAGCTTTAAGACGAATCCTGTTTGTCATTCAAAAAAATTTATTATCTTTCTTTCTAACTGCTGTTAATTGTAAAAGTAACCTATAAGTAAAGTTTACAAATACCTTTGTGCAATAGATATACAGAAAATAACAACGTTACAAATGCACAAATGAGCAGGAATACTGCAGACACGTGTTTCGGCGTTACAGGGAACGCCTTATCCAATGCAAAAAAGTTGTGAGCTTATGGATGCACAGTTATCCGACAAAAGCAACGGAAACAGAAGCGAGCAGCTTAAAAAGCAAACATAGCGGATTACCTGAACACCAATAAAAAATTTTTAAGCCAAAAAAAGATGCAATGGGAAAATAAAGAATGAACCGAATCTTTCTACCAGGTACGAATTGGAAGGAAAAAATTCGATTGGCGACACGATAAGCCAAAAGGCTAACATAATAAAAAACACCAGGTTAAACTGTTAACCGCAAGAACAAAAAAAGAGCAGAATGAAAGAAAGCGAATCGGTAAATGAAAAAAACAAAAAAGAAAAATAAAGAGAAGTAGAGAATATGATAATGCCAGCAAAATCAGAGGAATAAATTAGAAAGGGAAAAGGCAAAATTATACAAAAGGACGCCAAACAGCAGAAAAATAAGGAATAGCATTGAGATCGTTAACTAAGTCAGAACTGTTTTTCAAAATATGGAAGGATTCCCAAAAATCAAGATCTGATGGGTTGGGGCATTTTTGGACAATTTGAAAATAATTAAAATCGAAAGAATGATTATTTTCCCAACAATGTTGCGCAATACTAGACTTATCCAATTGTTGCTTTTTCACATAATTCTGATGTTCCTTTAAGCGGAATTTCAAAGTACGTCGCGTTTGTCCAATATAAGAGAGATTGCAATTGCAATTAATTTTATAGATACCACTATTTTGAGGTTGAGTTTTTCCAAAAATTACAGTTTCAATTTTTCGTTAGATTTGTTGATGACTGTTTTGTTCTAATGAACCATAACCAGTTCCGTAATGACAACGTTTTATCCGTTTTAAATGCTATAGATCCTCATATTCAATTCTCTTGTGAGAAAGAACAGGATAATTGCATTCCCTTTCTTGATGTTTTAGTTTCTCGTACAGAATTCGGATTTGAAACTACTGTTTATCGCAAACCTTTTGCTGTCTCGTTACCTCCTCATTGACTTTCAGCTCACCCGCCTAGTCAAAAATATACTGCATTTAATTCTTTTGTTCAGCGTGCTATTAATTTTTGTTCTTCACCGGAACTTCTTGAAGCAGAACTCAACTATCTTAAAGCTGTGGCTCTTGATAGAAACTATCCTCATACTTTGATTGATTCCATTTTTAAAAAACTTTCTAACAAATCCAAAACAACTGTTGTTAAGAGAACTTTCATTAGAAAGAATTTATTTGTTTTGCCATTTTTTCCCTCTGTGAGTTATCAGGTTGCTAAGATTCTCAAACGTTTCAATTTCCAAGTGGTATTCTCCCCTATGAATAAACTATGTTTCTCTTCCCTTAAAGATCCCATTCATCCTCCTTACACTTGTGGTATTTATAAAATTAATTTCAATTGCAATCTCTCTTATATCGGACAAATGCGACGTGCTTTGAAATTCTGCTTAAAGGAACATCAGAATTATGTAAAAAATCAACAATTGAATAAGTCTAGTATTGCGCAACATTGTTGGGAAAAGAATCATTCTTTCGATTTTAATTCTTTTCAAATTGTCCAAAAATGCCCCAACCCATCAGATCTTGATTTATGGGAATTCTTCCATATTTTGAAAAACAGTTCTGACTTAGTTAACGATCTCAACGCTATTCCTTATTTTTCTGCTGTTTGGCGTCCTTTTGTATAATTTTGCCTTTTCCCTTTCTAATTTATTCCTCTGATTTTGCTGGCATTTTCCTATTTTCTACTTGTCTTTATTTTTCTTTTTTGTTTTTTTCATTTACCGATTCACTTTCTTTCATTCTGCTCTTTTTTTGTTCTTGCGGTTAACAGTTTAACCTGGTGTTTTTTATTATGTTAGCCTTTTGGCTTATCGTGTCGCCAATCGAATTCTTTCTTTCCATTTGGTACCTGGTAGAAAGCTTCAGTTCATTCTTTATTTTCTCATTGCATCTTTTTTTGGCTTAAAATTTTTTTATTGGTGCTCAGGTAATCCGCTATGTTTGCTTTTTAAGCTGTTCGCTTCTGTTTCCGTTGCTTTTGTCGGATGTCTGTGCATCCATAAGCTTACAACTTTTTTGCATTGAAAAAGGCGTTCCTTGTAACGCCGAAACACGTGTCTGCAGTATCCCTGCTCATTTGTGCATTTGTAACGTTGTTATTTTCTGTAAACCTATAAGTAGTTAAATAAAAAATCACTCTCAGCAAATACATCTTAATAATTGTACTTTTAAATGCAACTACAGTTTATTTCAATACCATTCTTTTAAAAACAATGACATTTTCATTTATCATGTATTTTAAATCAAAATCAATGAACTCTTCTGTTCTTGTCGACAAAAATATTCATACTTCAGTTTAGCAGCAGACTTGAAACATAAATGTAACTTTTTTTCTGTGCTTTGATTTGCAGAGCAGTATTTCTACTAGTGTCTTAAAATGAAAATGTTGAATGAATTAACTCATCCCCTACAATAGTGTATCAGTAGTAAACTAAAACAAGCAAATATGATACGAAGGGGGGGGGGTGACTTTGGTTTCAGTATGTGAAACTTTTTCATGACTGGAGAAATGGTCTTTGGTGTTTTTCTCTGAAAAATTTTGGAATGTAATGTCAAATAGTTAATTCCACTCTATGTTGTAAAATGTATATATTTATGGGCTATATGCTAGAAAGCATGAAAACGTAAAGCATTATTATTAAAAGCTTCACTTTCTGGATTATGCAGTGAATTGAAGCCTGTGCTAAACAAAGATGCCCGCACCATTTCCTAATTTTACAAGAGACAGCATTTTTAAAATGTGTAATGCGCTCTACTTTTACTCAGCTAAGTCGGTCGGAGTCCTGTTGTAACACAGTGTTGCACAACACGGCAGGCAAGCGATAATGTAGTGCAGTAGAAATAAGCTGAAAAACACCTTGGGGTCGAACAAATCGCAACAGAAACAACACCTGTTGGAAATGGTAGGTAACAAGCTCCTAATGAACATACTAAAAGCATACATCCGTACTAGTGGGACAAATATGTTTTTTTGACCTCCATCTTGAAAAATCATGAAAAAATTTCAAAAATTCAAAAAAATTATGTGCGGTATCAAATGAAAGGAAATTTCAAGCTGAAAAAGGATAAAACATAGGATATTTGAAGTGAAGTGAAAATACTTAAAATATGCACCCGTAATGTGGTGCAAAATGTGGTTTTTTCGGCCGCCATTTTGAAAAATCCGAAAAAAATTCAAATATTCAAAAAAGTAATGTGTGGTATCAAATGAAAGGAAATTTCATGCTAAAAAGAAAGTGATTTTGGTTTAGAATAATAAAAAAAAATAACGAAATGGGGTCCAAAACACTGAATTCTTTTTGTTGTGTCAAAAACATCATTTATTGATTTACGAGGCTTAAAAACCGTGAATAACTTTGCCTCCAAGTTTATCCTTTTTAAGTTAAATAATACATGTTCTTTAAAAATTAAATTGAATGATTAAAAAAATCTGTAATTTAAAAAAAGAATCATGTAATTAAAGAATTTTTCATAAAATAAAATATTTATATCCATTAAAATGAAATATCATCTTCATCATCCAAATCCAATATGTCCCCTGTGATTGTGCGGTTCTTTAAACAACAGTTTTTACAAACTAACGAACATGGAAGTCTATATTGACAACATGTACATTTTGTAGTGTTTTTGGCTCTAATTATGTTTAAGAGTTTATGAGGTACTGGGATCAAGTCTGGATATCGGCTGAAATTCTCCGTCTACCAACTGCCATCACCAAAGTCTAAGATTAAGAGTTTGTGATTCAAAGTTTTTCCAACAAAGAACTGCAAATTTATTGGATATAGATCATATTTCACTGCATTGGGTGTTGGAGGCAACGAGCAATGTCGAATTCATTTTTAGCTGGAGCCATTTTCCTAACTTCGTGCGTGTAGTGATATGCATTCAAGTGGTGTGTGTCGATGTTACCTCCATATAGTGAGAAAATTATTTTACAACAAAATTCGGCCAAATATTCCTTCGTAACATCTTCCATTGTAACATCATGAAAAGGCAATCCCAATCGCTTAGATTATCAGATTTTATAAAAATTTTGAAAAAAGAGTTTACTTTTGCTATATAACATACTGGTTGTGTCACACCGTGTCCATGCGTGAGCAAAAGGTAAAGTTTTGCAAGCTTCTCTCTGATTTGAATGCTTGAATGTCACCAACTTTATCGAGCTGTGTGGCCAGACTTCATTAAAATATTCTTTGATGAATGATACAGTCAAAAAATTAAAATATCTGTATCATCCGCAACTACTATCACATGTTTCTTGGCTAGTTTTACAGCTTCTTTAACGATTGTTAGGGGAGTCTAAGAAATCGCTAAATCCCCCAAACATTTAAATTTAGCAGTGTTTGAATTACTAAACCGCAAACAAACTTTAAGTAACAAATAACATTTATTTAAAATAAACAACAACTGTAAATAATAAAATCAAAAGATAATACAAAAACAACTTATTACTTTCCTGAGAAACTAAATCTTATCATATCCTGCCTGCATAGTTCTACCCCTATTATGCCCGTTCATAGGATAAGTGCTTTTACTACCGGGGGAAACATGCCATCAGGCGAAAAGACCGCGAGCCGAAAGCCTAAGGCTCCTCTCTGACTCGAGAGCCTAGCGATGAATGAAAAAACCAGCCCGATCTGAGTCCTGACATCGCTTATATATCCCCGAAATTTGCATACACATCATTCTATCGGTAGCGATCCATGCAGCCAATCACAGACGACACGTGCCATACGAAGCTTCCAGAACATTCGTTGGTTAACGTCAGATGCATGACGTTCCAGAACATGACGTCATACTTCCGGGAATGATCTCCGGAAAAACAATGTTTACATTCCATTTGTCTGAAATGTGACACTGCCGTTAGGCTGAAGGAAAACGTAAGTAGAAACATGATATGCTTTAACTTAGACTGTTGTAAGATTTTGAGACTCTACTATCTAGGGGAGAGGCAGATATGCCTATCAACGATCATTGTGTCTGCGCCACCTTCCGCTTGAATCGACATCGCCTTTCAAAACAACTCGCCAGTATGTTGATAAAACGTTGTTTGTTTACAGAATTGGAAATAAATTTGTCTTCTTTTTTTTCAAACTATAGGTGAATTTTCTTCAAATATTACTTTAACTGTTGATTTCTTCATGCGTAATCTTTGCGCCAGATCTTTTATGTTGGGTTTCTTATACCCATCTAATACTATGGTCACTTTTCTATATCTTATATGAACATACACTTCGTGTTGACTTATAACATCTTTAAATGTTGCAGAAAGAGACCATGGTAATGGGTGAACTAATACACCTCCATCAAGAACGTAGGAAATACCCTAATACAAATGTATTGTATTGACATTCAAGGTATCTAATGATTTTACCAATAAAGATTTATCTGTTTTTCTCATTTTCTGGGTACTACGGTCAACTAGTGCAGTTGATGGAATGGATAATTCGTACCTGAAAAATTCACTTGCTTCTCAAGCGCTGTTGTCTAAAGAGTTACGGGCAAGCATCTTCTGTGTTAAGAGACGTGGATCTGCGTAGTGGAGTCTCAGCAGCAATAATAATTCCTTCTGTCAGTACTTTCATTGACACTGCTTGGTCTAATTTCAGTAACGCTTGATCCTTAAAATACTTGCTGGTGAGTTTATCTTGGATGTTTCTTCCAATGACATCAGCATTTTCTGCAGTAACTTTGCTTTTGCTATTCGTTATTCCGTTAAAAATATTACCTAAACGGTATGAAAGAACAGCAAATAGATTGTGGTCTACGAAGAATCGCATTACCTTTTTTATATATTTCAAATCTCTTACCATCCTTACATATGTCAAATCGGTATGCTATTCACTACCACTGCTTGAAGCATTGGTCAGAAAGTTTAGTGAACATGTTATTTCACTGTAACTAGAATGTCTCAAAATCCAAGTTGCATGCTTAATTCATTACCATTTTTCACCTATTTCACCTTTATATTCTCCTGAAAACTCCCATGAATATCCTTTTCAAGGAGAAATTTCCCTTCATTTGATACCGCATATGATATGTTTTATTTTTAAAAAAATTTCTACACTTTTCCAAGATGGCGACCAAAAAAAAACAAAACTCATTTCGCACGACAGTACAGGTGTATATTTTTAGTATCCTCACTATTTATATGTCAGATATTATATTCCTTTTTAGCATGAAATTTCCTTTCATTTGATACCACACACTATGTTTTTGATTTTTTTTTTTTTGGGATTTTTCAAGATGGCAGCCGAGAAAAACACATTTTGCACCACATTACAGGGGCATATTTTAAGTATTTTCAGTTCACTTCTAATATCCTATGTTTTATCCCTTTTCAGCTGAAAATTTCCTTTCATTTGATACCGCACATAATTTTTGTGAATTTTTGAAATTTTTTCATGATTTTTCAAGATGGCGCACAGTGTTTCGATTAGTGTAAGCTAGGTGGATAAAAGTCAAGTTCGGAATTCTAAAATTCGACATTGGAATAATGTCTGCAATATACCAAAACATTATACTTCATTATTTGTTTGTGTTTAACTCACTTCCGCCAGGTGAGCATTAAGAGTTGAAGTTACGTATCTCTTTGTTTTAGAATAAATCAGTTGAGTTTTAGACATAATTTTAAGCACATAAAATTAAAGCTTTCCGATTTTTTTATGATTTAATTGTGCAAGATGGGTGTTATTAAAGCTGGTAAGTGCAAGTTTTGCCAAATTAAATTAGTGTATATGATAATTAAGTAATATTAAAAAAAAACATTTTAAGATGAACAGAATATTTTTGCTTATTTCGAAACTTTCACGTGAGGGGAAACACTTGTCCCCGTTCTAAGTTTTCTGTACATAATAGCTGCACCTTTCCCTTAATTAATTAGACGTATTATAGGCAGCACACTCGAGTACAACACCTTTTTTTTTTTTTAGCATACTTTCTTTCGAGCAGGGATTTCTTTGAAGAATGGTTGAAGCCCCCCAAAAGAGACAAAAACTATATTCTCTTCGAAATCCTTTCTTCCAAATTTAATTTTGAAAACCTTACATAGGACTCTGAAAAGAAAATCAGGAAAAAGTTAGCTAACTATGCCTAAAGAAATTCTGAAAAATGGGTCTCTGCGGGAAAATCGAAACAGCGTTTTTTGGCAACTAATGCAAACTGGCTTGACAAAGGCATAAAATTCGAAGTTGAACGCTGTGCCGCAACCTTCCACATCATTTCAAGATTCTACTACTGTAGGAAGAACACGGAACAAATTTGAACACTGATCCATAAATATGTAAAAATGACGAAAAATAATTTTGTCCAGCTAGCTAACATTAATCGAAACACTGTGTGGCGGCCAAAAAAACATATTTGTCCCACGAGTACGGATGTATACTTTTAGTATGTTTATTAGGAGCCTGTTACCTACCATTTCCAGCAGGTGTTGTTCCTGTTGCAATTTGTTCGACCCCTAACGCTATTTCTACTGGACTTTTTAACCTTTTTTACAAGAACACGTTATTTTAATTTTTAGCAATGCATTACTTGACAATTTTTAATATGGTAACCTTACATTCTAAATGCTACGAGAAACCTGTTTTCATCCCTGTCGCTATGCCACGCTCCCCGTCAACGGCAGTTTTTAAAAACAAAATATCCTGACCAGACAAATGACGTCACTGTTGCTTGAACTTTAAGAATCTTTTCCAGAAAAAGTACTTACCACATTGAAAAAAGCGTTTCTCAAATGATGTTCATGTGTGTTATTCTATCATTTAAAAATTAAATTGAAAAATTCAACTCCCCCCCCCCCTTTTTTTTCTTTTTTTAAGTTTTTGCTTTTGCTAAAGAGTTCAATGTGTGATGTTGCTAGCACACTTCTATGTCCTGACACACTGTTACCTACTGTAGTCAATTTAATTTTACTTCTTAAATAGTTTTTCAGTCTTCTTACTGTTGAAAAGCTATGTTCAGGTGTTGCAGTTGTGCAGCCTACTGTCCTTTAAAATATGTGGGGAGCAGAAATAGATAAAAAAGGGAAGTGATCTAATTTTTTATTGTATAAACTGCTGTTACAGAAAAATGGCCTGCAGTACTTGATCTGTTTCTCCACTTCTTAATAATCACAATCTACAGATTGTCTGTATATACTTTGAGTTTTTGTGCAACAGTTAAAAGCTCCTGTTTTATGTATCTTACCATTATCAGATTTTCAAGGGGAAGTATTCCAAGAAAACATCCACTAGAGTCTATATCAATTTCTGAATGCCTGCATGAAACTAGGAAACTCCAAAAACTTTGGGATATTGTAACTGAGTGCATAGTGTGGTTTTACTGTTTAAATAACTGCCAGCAGGTGTTAGGAGACTGTAGCACAGTTTATTTTTCACAAACACAAAAGAACACACACTCAACAATCATACACATTGTTATTATGCCACTTGGGTACCCAATCCTCACATGAATATACTCAGTTTAAGGCAGAGTAGATACAGCTTCTGTTTTTACAAGCACCATTAAGGTGGAAGTCTGTTTTATTTCAACACGCCTACCGTAAGGACCTGTTTATAAAATAGGCAGCCATTCACACAGGAAGTGAACAAGGATAGGAGAAAGAAACAGTACATCCTTGCCTGAGCGGGAATTTGAACCTTGGACCTCCCTATCTCAGTCAGACTTCTCTGACCCCTTGACAAGGTGGCTGGCACAATCAAACATAACCAAACTGAACTACTACTGTTGCCAGATGCATCTACTCTAATAATGATACAATTAGGATTAAACACAAGGAGTATTTAGATTGTACATGCAATGGATATTATGTAAGTATATGGAGGTAGTCTTGGTATATGAGCTAAGTATTGCAATTTTAAACTCCAGTTCAACTAACTTGAAAGAAAGTTTTATAGATGCTACTCATAAGTCCTGCTTTTAGTCGAATGCTCTTGAAAATGTCTAAAACTTGAGATACTTTTTGCTAATAGTTGGCTGATCTTAATTAGATGTGTTGACTTAAATTCAGTATCAAACCGAGTCTGCACACTTGTACTTCAATACTCACCGTGAATATCTTCTTTTAGTAGCAAAATTCAACATATATGCTTGAGCTGAGCTTTATGAAGCGTCTCTTGTGAAATGATTGAAGACTGCAACTATAGGAACTAGTATTTCTTTGAATGTTAAACAATACTTTAAATCTACTTTTCAGATTTAGTGAGGTACAGCTGCTCAAGAACATCAATCAAAGCATTTGTTGAATGAGCAGAGGTAGAGGCTTGCTAAGGATTGTAGTTGCCCTGACTGAGTCATATTTTTTGGATTTTCAAATTTATTTACATACTCAGTGGATGTTTAATAGGAGAGGGGCAGAATAAGTCAAAAAATTACTGTTTTTACTATTGTTTGTTTTTAAGGAACGCTATTTTTTCCACTTTTTTGCAAAAAAAACAAAAGTCTGGAAAACTGGAAAAAAGTTAGACAAAACCGACAAAATGAAAATCCATTTGATTTTTCATATGTGTTCTGCATATTTAACGTTGGATTAAAACTTCAAAAATGTTGCATTCTTGTTTGATGAAATGCTATACTTAATTTTTTTAGTAATAAAGAATTTTGTATTAAAAATAAAAGATTAGTCTGTCGCCTTTTATTTGAAAAATCTTAGCAAAGAAAAATAAATGTGCTGCGGTTAGAAAATATGTCATAATAAAAAAACATTTTTACTCACGAATATGGATGCGTTAATTATTAAACAATTTTTCCAGCTTCCTAAGCTGCTAAATTCATTTCTAAAGATGAGAAATTCCAAGAAGATCATTTTCAATAGTAATAGTTTAGTGCTGAAGATGAAAGACTGAAACTAATTATTATTGATCTCAAATATTTTAAAATGAGTTCTGTTGAAAATGCTTGTTCTGTTGTGGGAAACATTACAATGTGTTGGAAGTCTTATAAGCAATCCCAAGCTTTGTAAAAGCATTAATAAATTAGTTTTCTTGTACATTTTTTAGAATTTTTAACGATAAGAGATCATTTTGTTCAGTATTGAACAAATAAAAACTGTCTTCTCTATATAAATCATCTCTATTTATGTTATAAAATGCAGTGGCAACTGTTTGCAATGATTTAGAAAATTAGTCCTTTTTTTCTGTTCAGCGCTAAAAAAGAAATTCAAGTATTTTATTTTAGCATTTTTGAATACGGAAACTATTTTTCAGTTGATGGCTTGGTCCAAGATAATAATTAAGGAAAATAAATTATGTGACTAATTTCGTCAAGCATTTTTTTTAGTCAAACTGCTTGTTGACTTTTTTTTTCTTCATAATGAGATTTTATTGGCAGAAGCATTCATTTCAAGCCCATTTGCTAATTCTTTAAGGGAGCCCTCTACGTTAAACATGCAATGCCATTATGTTTTGTCGTCAGTTCTAATGCAATAAATTTCTTGTACTTTTAACTTTTTCATTTCTTTCTGAAATATGTAGAAATTATTCTGTTAATTTCAATCGCATTTGTAAAGATAAATTCAAAATTTATTATTTTGTTTAAGTGCACAAGTTTAATGAAAAGATATTCCTTAATCATGGAGGAGAAGAAAACCTCTAAAATGCATTTAAAGTCCTTTACTTTTCAATGTTGAGGAAAAAAACCCTAGAAATTTAGCTGCCATGAACAGCCGCTTGGTTCGACTATAACTAAGCATGACCCGTAGGTTATGAGAAATGCAGAAACAGTTTCAAACTGTTCCATAACATTTGTTGCAGGAATTTATCATTTGTGATGCACATAATGAAAGTGACTGAAACATAGGTTTATACGGGAAACAGCTACTACTAAGAAAGTAACATTTGAACAACCTCCAAAAGCCCAGACATGTTTATTGCTTCATGATATGTTAATCCAAAGGCAATTTGTAATACAAAACAAGTTTGATGTATTTGCATCTGTTTCAGATTTAATAACCATGCTGATTTGTCAATGCTCTACCAATCCAAAAAAATCTGTTCTTGTCTAAAAATCATTTATTCCTCTATCACATGTGCTAAATGTAAACTGCTCTTTCTTTCTCACATCAAGTTATATTAGTATTACTGAAAAATATTTGACTTTCTTTAATATTGCCAGGATCTCTAAGCGTTTTTTTTTTTTTTTTTTTTTGTAGTAACTATTTTCATCTGAGAAATATTTAATTTGTGTGTATTATATGCCTACAGTAAACTCTCAATTATCCATGGAATAGGGTAGTACAGTACCCAGAGATAAGGAAATACTGCAGATAATCTGTAAAATAGTTTAAAAACAGTACTAGGGCATACAATAGCTTAAAAAATCAAAACCACGCATATGTGCATTTCACTTAGAGTTTAAAACGATAACATTGATTGTAAAAAGTAACAATATATGCTAAAAATGAAGAAAAACACTGATAAATTAAAAAATAATACTAATGATAGCCATACTATTAAAAAGTATCTTGTTTCAAAGTGATGTATCATCCTGCTCCATTAACCATTAAATAAGTCCGTCAATGTGAGTGAGAGCTGCATCGTGGCTGCTTTTAAAATGAGTGCAAATCTCCGCTTTCAACAAATCATCACTAAAATTTTTTTTGGAAAGTCTTGCAGATAGTTGGACAGTGGATAATCGAGAGTTTACTCCATACTTTTTATTTATACTTAAAGATTTTGTTTCCATTTATTAACTTTAGGGTGATGTGAAAAAACTAAAAATTGACATAGAACCAAAATTTATTGCCCTTGGAATGTACCATCTTGCGATTGGAATGAACAATAGAGCTTGGTTTTATAAAATCAGTGATACAGATAGTGAGTTCATTCAATTGTATATTTTTATCCCTTATGCTTAGTGCACAAAATTCTTTGTTTTGTTAATTTTTTTTTCACTATGTCATTTGTTCTATTGTTTCAGAAACTGAGTTGCTTTATGATCGAGAGTATTTAAGTACTGTTCATAGTCTGTACCTAAATTCTGAATATGCATCAGCTTTAATTGAAGGAAAAATTCAATTGCACATAGTAAGTGTTTTATTTCTTAGTAATTAAAACAAGCTTCTCAAAATGTTTGTTTTTAATACTCATTATTTTTTGCAGATTGATGAACCCAATTCCCCTTGCATTGAGCGTGAATCTAGAATATTTCCTGACGCTGATCAAAAAAATACTATAATCACATGCCATGCTTTGACTAATGATTTCCTTATATTTGGAACTGATGTTAGTATATTCGTTTATTTTTGCTTTAGCTTTAATTTTTTTAAACTTAACATTTGTTTATAAGCTTAGCTTTCCATGTTGTTATTTCTTTATTTTATGTTAACCACAGCTCAAAATAGTTAACATTTTACCTTGATCAAGTCTTTTTCCTATGGAACTGATGATGAAATAATCTTGATTTTGTTACCAATTGTTCATTGGATTGTCTAGTTGAGGGATTTTTTAAAGGCATTTCCAATACATTTCTAAAGCAAAACTTGTTTGTAATTATGGAAGGTTTAAATGTAAAAAATATATTTATATATTTTTTGGAAATTAAACAATTTTCTAGCTGAAAAATTTGGAGAAATCTAGTCGAAAAATTGGGAGCTTATGGCTGCACAGACAGTCTGTGCATCCATAAGCTTCCAATTTTTAGCATTGAAAAAGGCGTTCCTTGTAACGCCGAAACTCATGTCTGCAGTATCCCTGCTTATTAGTGCCTCATGAACGTTGAAATTATAATTTGCAATTATAGCACTAAAGTATCTGTTTTCTTTACTTCTATAGTGGTTTGACCTTTTTGAGTAATTAAATCAATTTTATTATTTAAAAAAAATACGTTGCAAAAATGCCCCAGCGTAAAATATGTACTGTGATGAAAATTTCTTCCTGTATTAGGGATTTTAATCCTTTGGTGTTTTATAATTGTTTCAATTAATTCGAAAGTTCGAAATAATTTCTAATACATTACTTTGAATTACTCTTTTTATATTTTGTTTTATTTGTTTATTTGCTTTTTTAACTCAATTTTTATTTTAATTAAATTATTTATAGATATCTACTTTGAGGGCAAAAGTAAATTATGAACATATAAGCTGTTACGACAATATAAAGCTAAGTTATGGAAGCTGAGATATTGTAATACTCACAAGGTTTTATTTTGTGGTTGCAGAAAATGTTTAATATTTCTTCAGATGATGTACAAAGCATTTTATCAAACTTTTATTGATATGTTTTACACATATTTTTAGCAACATACTACCACTGTAAGATTTTGGTTTACTGTTAGTTTCGCTGTGTCACGCGTTGAATAAAAACACGGTGTACAGTCTTTTGATATTTGACTTTTTTATCTTAAAGATGATTTGCTTCAATATCACAAATCTTACATTTAAGTTACAAATCTACTTATTACTTATCTTAAAAGATATTGTACTAAAGCAGTGTTTCCCAACTTTTTTGAGCTCATCGCCCCCTTCTAGACGCTGACCGACACCTATCGCCCCCCCCCCCCTTCTTCCTCGAAAAACCATAAGTTAGCGCAAATGAACAGTGATATTATTAAAAATATAAGTACTAAACTTTAATTTGAAGTAAAAGTACACAATAAATGAATTATAACCAATCACTTTTAAACTAAAAATATTAATAAATAAATAATTAAATACCTTTTATTTTTTTTCTTTCAGAAAGCGAACTGATAAGCATTTGAAGGGTAACATTTAACTAAGATCATCGACATACTTTTCAAAAAACAGAAGCACATTTTTCAAGAAGTTATTTTCTTTTCTGCACTGGAATCTGAGGGAATTAAAATTATTTAAACTAAAAATTTGCGGTAAAATAAATTGAAAATCTGAAAATTCATAAAATTGACAATGAATGACAAAATACTTCCTATGGCTCATTCAAGGTGCAAGGAGGAAGCTCTTGAACTTTAATTTTTTTTTTTCTTAACTTGTGATTAATTGTCTGAACTCTGAACAGCCGGTTTCGTACATGTTTACAATTTCGATTTTGGCTACCCTTTTATTACTAGTGTTTTCTCTTCTAAATACCTATCGTCCCCCCATCGCCCCTTTATAATTTACCGCCCCTTTGAAGAACCAAATTGCTCCTTTTGGAGCGATCGCCCCCCCAGGTTAAGAACCACTGTACTAAAACATGTAACTCACTCAAATCCCTCTGGTATGTACTTTATAGGCTTGTCCACTGTATTAAGTATCCTTTGATCCGCAGTTATTAATACTAAAACTGGTTAGGAAGACTGAAAAGCAAAAAATATCACTTGTGTTCTACCGCAAAAAAAATTCTCATGTTTTTCAAATAAAATTCTATTTTCAGTCAAATTTAAAACATTTTATAAATAAAAATTTTTGCAAAAAATTATCTGTCTATTTGAATTGTTTTTATTTTTAAATGTTCATCAAAATTTGTTTTTGCTGAAAACTTCTCTCTTTAATGGGGGTGAGATGTTATTTTTATTTAATCAATCTATGATAGCGAGAATAATATAGAGTCTATGCTAGAAGTAACAAACTCAGTTTTTCTCAAGAATAGGAAAATTTATTTGCTCAGGTTATTCTGAGTTAATTTTAATTTCTCATTAACAGAGGTTTTTTTTTTTTTTTTTTTTTTTTTCTACTGAGACATTTAATGTTGTTGAAAATATTCTAGTTAATATCTATTTTTCACCAAAGTTTTACCATGATTTATTTCTTTTTAGTATATATAACATTGCATGCCATTATAATGCAGTCGAAGCAATCTTCAGTCGTTATATTGATAAAATAAATAATGCAGCTTAGAGACTGCTTAAATACATCTTGTTTGCTCATACAGAATTTGAGAATCAAAGTCAAAACTTCAAGCAGTGTCTTTTATGTATCTAAGTATTTACTTAAATGTGACTAAACTTTTATTTTCAAATAACAATGATCATAATTTAAGAATAATATGAAGGGATACACATACTGTCTTTATGTCATTGATAGTAAAATTTTCCAAGATTTTTTTTCTTTCTTTTCCTAGTATGAATTTAGGAAGGAGAAAAATTCCCACTTTCAACATAAAGATCTTGTAGTTTTTGTTGCTTATTTGTTTATTTTTTTATTTGCTTAAATATTAAATTTGAGTGAATGTTTTTTTTTTAATATTTTGCAGACTGGAGTTATCCAACTGTTTTCTTTAATGGAATGGAATTTTTCACTCTCAATAAATCATCCATTGAACTCTGCCATTAAGCTTTTGTGCCCTGATGTGCCTGGTACCCGTATTTTGGTTGTGGATTCCAAAAGTTCAGGATTCATATATAATCCAGTAAATTTTCAAAACTTTTTTCTCTAAACAGTATGCTAAATAGAATGCTTAAAAATAATGGAAGCATTATTTATGCATTTATCTTTTCTCAATTGTTTTTAATAATTACTAGCATTCTATGAATCCTTTTAAATTTCATTGACTTCAACTTTAATGTGTTTCTAATTAATAGTCCTGTAACAGAAAACTGCAAAATAAAGTTGTGCATAATCTTTAAAGTATCTTATATTTCTTATTGCCTATGTAGGATAGAAGTTTCTTGCATGTATTGTTTAATTTGAGTATAATTGGTACAGTTAGTATTATTATAAGTATTTTAAAGAGCATTGTACTTTCATATATTTTTCATCAATGCATATGTTTTTATATTGTTCATATGTTTTTAACTTTGTTACATTATGTGAAGCAGGGTTCATACTACTGCACCGGATTGCATGATTTTCTCAAGTTCCACTCAATGAAAATCCTTTTGCATGCTGTTCCCACTCTTCACCTTGAATGGACACATGTTGAAAAGATCGCAAAATTTTCACCTCAGATTTTTATGTTTTTCATATTTATTGAAGACAGCCAGTATAAAGGGAATGCCTGTGTCGATTACAACTGCCATATTATTACTATCAATAAACAGACGAATCCAAAATCTTTGTCCAAATATCTTTGTGGCTAAACAGCCACAAAGATACATGGGAAGGGGTAGGGGCAAAAAAGATTGAGAATAGATTTTTTTGTTGTTTTATTGAATGTTCAAAGTTCTTTGGATCTTAGAGTATGTCTTACGCTCCTCGGTTACACAAAACTAAAAGTATTTTTCCACTCCTTTTAAGCCAAAGCTACTCCAAAATGCTTTCATCTAGAACAGTGGTTCCCAAAGTGGTTCACAGGGACCCCCAGGGGTCCCCCCAACTTTGCAAGGGGTCCATGTAAATGAAAGAACAAGTTGAGGGTCCATGAGATGCAAATAGGGGTTCACGAGCCAGAATCATTTAGTCACAAAATATCTGAGCAACAGCTTCCGTCATTTGCTACAATTTGTAATAAAATAGTACAATTTGTGATAAATTATACATGCTAAAGTATTTGTGCAATTGTGTGAAGAATATGATGAGTACTTTAATTAATTACTCTTCACATTGAAGTATGCTGGTTATCAACAGAATCATGCTTATTAAAGGCTTTTATTTATTTATTATTTTATTTAGCACTGATTTAGAGCTTTGGAATGCAAAACATACTGGGTTCAAAAGAAAATATAATTACATCGAAACCAAATATTGCTAATTACTAGCTTCAGGGAGACATATCTAGAACTTAGGATATCTTATGGAACATCCCAAGCTAATTTTTTTAAGCTTTTATCTTTTACATTATCTTACGAGGGGCAGAAATTTCACTTCAATCACCAAATTCTTACAAAAGCAAGAAACAGATTAGAAGTCCCTCATTATAGAGATTTAAAGTTACACATTTAAAGCCAAATATTTAAAGTTTGCTGTAAATACACCAAATTCACCTCTCTCACTGAAAAGTCTTTTTTTCCCCTTGTACACTTATTCCAAGTAAGAATATTAGCTGTCTTATGTTTTGTGCCATTATTATTATGAAAGGATGAATAAAAATGTTGCGTTTTTCTCTTCATCAGTTTTCTTTTAATTTAAATTTTAGTTTTTTATTCTGCAGTAAAACTGTCAAACTGAATCTTTTAGAAAGTTACTGGACATTAAAGAAGTTTATGGTTGTTTAAAAAATCAATATTAAAAGAGCCCTCATACTATTGAGTAAATTTTGGATTTTTCTCCATATATCACCATATATCATGCTTTCATATAATTGTTTTTGAATATCGATAATGGAAATTGACTATCTAATTTGCGATTTTGGAACTCTGGAGTTAAATTCTAACTGTGCCTGACTAGTTTTGGAATGACCTCTAGGATGGTGGTCCACCCGAAACTGAAAAACTTGACGATTGGTCCACAGAGCAAAAAAGTTTGGGAACCCCTGATTTAGAAGAACGCTATTTTCAAACTTTTTCTTTTTCTCTTTTTGAGGCGCAGATACTTTTTTTTAGAACAATTGAGAGGAGTGTGTTGTCATATCATTTAGTAAATAATTGAAGTAAAAGGAGTTTTGGCTGTGTAACTGTCATTGAAAAATATTTTGATGTTAATGTTTCTTTAGACAAATTATTTGTCCACATTGCTAAAATATTGCAATGCACTTTTGCTGTAGCAAACAATTGAAATATTGTAATTCACTGCTGTGCTTATGAAATTAACTGTGTGCTTCATGATATGCAAATATTTTGAAATTATTTATATAAATTGTTTAGGCAGTAAACTAAACTACAAAAAATGGGGGGGAAAACTCTTCCCTTTGATTTTAAAAACCCCACTTATAATTTTTGTCAGGATGAAAAATCCCACCTTACTTCTTCACACAGGGTCTAAAACCTGTGTGATGGTACTACTCAACTGCTCAATTAAAGCCATTTTTATGTATTAATCTACTGGATACTTCAGAAAATCTAATTTGTTTGTACATTTATGTATTTTTATTATTAGTTTTATTTTTTTTAGAAAGATGTTTCACTATAAAACTATGAATAGTTTGAAAGTTGTCTTCAAAATGTTTATATTTTTTCACAATTCATCTCTATTCATATTGTCCTTTACATAAAATTTGTATTAGTTACAATGAATGTGCTTCTGCAATTTTTTCACTTATATTCCAACTGGCAATTTTGGATTCAGAGCTCCCCCCTTTTTTTTTTCTTTCTTTTTTAGGTAGATTCCAGCTTACTGTCCATTCCCGATTTCCGTCCTAACATAAAGAAAGTTCTGTGGGATAATTGGCCACATTGCAAGGTATTACAAATTAAGCACACAAATACTGCTATTAAAATTCTGGAAGTTTTTTTTTCTTTTCTTTAATTTTCAATGAAGCTGATATTGTTCAACCTCAATTTTCAAATTTGATAATTGCTTTCAGTGCTAATTTTCTCGATTATCATACAAAGAAAATTTGAATCCAATATGAATTTTAAAAATCTTTGTTGGAACTGGTATAATTGTAAACTGTTTTGTTAATTAATTTAAAGTACAAATGGACCTATTTTTTACCTATTTCATGCCCTTGTAATCCAGAAAAGAAATGTTCGGTGATTTTCTATCATTAAGAGGTGGTTATCTTACTAGTGTATCAGTTTTTAATTAGTGCTCTTTGAGTGTAATTATAATTTTTGTTTCGTAGCTAAATTTCAGGCTTTTATTTTAATTTGTTGGAATACCTATAACTGTAATGAATGATTCAAAACATAGCACACAGATGAAGAAAAAATCGTACTTTTTTTTACTTAAGCCCTAGTAAAATCTCTCCTGATAATGCCTTTAACTTCTCAACCAACACCCATAGGTACTATGATCTGCAATGCTTCATCCACTACTACCACCATTGACAAATGTTCTTTTCAGATGCAGCTGCAACATGATTTTGTCATTCTGGAAGTCATTTTAGTCACTTTTGCACTTTGACATCGGATTTGATACATCTAAATGAATGATTTCAGGTTGTGACATCAGGTCATGCATGTGCAGACTATTTCTTGCCCTTCGTAACTTCAAAATTGATAACAGTTAAAGTACTTTATAACCTTATCGGCGTTTAGTAATATTGCTGAATTCGTCTGACAAACCGGTTAATTTGGTAGTCTTGGTGAATTGAGCCTGTAGTTGCTTGCAAAAGGTTTTTTGAAAACTGTTCTTTTTGTGTGCATTTGCTCAAAAAGCATAAATTAATAAGTAATAATAAATGTATATTTTAGTTAGTCATATGGGACACTGGTGTGTGACACGTGTCGGTTTGTTTGATTTGGTGAAAGATATCGAATGCCATCTTTTTATGGGAAGATTATGGTGCAATAAAATTTTAAAATCTTGTATCATCTGCATAGGATCAAAGGTTAAGAAAGTCCATAATCTATGATGCTGTGGTTTCCTAAGTTTGGCCTTGAAATAATTCTGTTTTATTTATTAACAATGTGAATGAAGTAATTTTCTGGGTTTTTTTTGGGGGGGGGGACCAATTAAAACACTTCTTTCAAACTTACCACTTCTTCCGATGCAGTTAATGAGTTTTTTAAATTATGTAAATTATGTATACTTTTTTGATCTAATATGTAGCCTAGTCACTCCAGAGTTATATACATTTCAAGTAGTGACATTTTTTTTTTAAATAGATGCATTGGTTCCAGAAACTGCTCTCTAAATATTAACAATCGTTTAAAATTAATTTCCTCTCTTTCTGTTTCTCTCTCTTTATAACATTAATATAAATGTATTTACTACTTGCAGACAAAAAATCTATTGTTGATTTTTTTTACTTATTGTCTTTTTTTTTTTTTTTTTTTTTGCTACTTCTTTTGAATAGGATGTTTTTTTTTTTTTTTTTTGCTTTAAACACTTAGGTAAATATGGTAATTCAGAAAAATATTTATCTTAATCATTTCCTTCTTTTCTTTTTCTGAGGCAATTACTTTTGAATTTGATATTCTTCTATTTGACTTTAAATGTTTAGATATGGTAATTTTGCATGACTGTGCTTTTCTTAAGATTTTTTTCAAGTACAGATATTTAAATATATTCATTACTGTGTGTTTATCCATTTGAGTTTGTCTCCTTAAACTAAATTTTTTCCCCTCTTAATTTTTTCATTCTTTCGCAGTGGTTTTTGTTTAATTGTGGATAATTCTTGTGGCATAGATCTGTTTCTTTTTTTGCTATTGTTTCGTGTATCATAGCATAACTGAAAATATTAAAATTCATTTATGTGTGTATAGTATATTTATTATAAATAAACAACTTAAGAGAGACTCAAATCTATGCAAAACTACAACCTTTTGAAACACAGATAGTATCACCTGGCTGCAGTCCTTGATTGTAAAAATTTTAATTTGTCGGAAATAAGCTCAAGTTATTATTAATTAAAATGCACTGATTATATATGTAATATAAATTAAGAAAAATCACAATAATGATGATTACTCAAAAAGTTACTTGCAGAATTTTATAGAACTTACCCATAATAGTAGTAATGTATGAAATAACACAGAAAGAAATTACCAGTCAATTATGGTGGTATGGAAATTAAAACATGTATAAAATGAACAAATCAGTCAGTTTGGTATCGGAAAAGTACCATCAATTTGGAATATGATCCCTTCTAGAAGCAATATAGGATTCAAGTCCGGGGATCAAACTGGCAACTTTATATGCAGAATGATAACTTGTTGAAAATAATCATTTGCAATGCCTGTGTGGTCTTGTGTTATCATCCTGTCACAGAGAAGTATCACATATTGTCCCAGCTTATGGATGCACTTAAGCAGCATCATGGATGTCGTTTCAACAAACCTGAGCATTCACGGTTCTTTTTGGAAAGTCACGGAAGCCTGTGCGTCCACCCATAGATTCTATCCCAAACACACACTGCATCTTCTGCAAGCATCCCTTTCATAGATGTTAGACAGATGATGACGGGTTCCAGGTTCTTTCTATACTAAATAATGCCGACTGTTGCTTTTTAGAGTAATCTGTTTAGACCTCATCTGTAAAGAGAACAGCCATCCATTGATCAGGCCTCAGTGGACATGTTGTCATGTCCCCTGCAAACGTTCTCTCCTATGGCCTGATGTGAGCGGGACATAAATGGCTAGTGGCCTTGCATACAGAAGCCTTCTATGCACTATTGACGTTATCACAAACCTTTTGGTGGCTACAGCAAGAGAGGGTTTGAGAGGAGTCAGACTAGTGGATTGATTCCTGCGTTAACAAAATGTCAAATATCAGTCATTGGCACTTGTCGTTGGGTTAGCCGTCCTGGGTAGACCCCTTTGAATGCCAAATATGTGGTTTGGAATTGGTTCCAAAGTTTGAGTCACAGAAAGATTCACATTTAGCCATCTAGGTATTTCTGTTTGCCTTTGTCCGGTCTTAAGTCTCCCAATGGCTCTCCATTGTAATTCTGCAGACAAATGATACCTGGAGGGCATTGTTACAAATTGGCTATCTCAGATTTCTCACGCCCTATCATAGAGATGTTTCTAGGCTTGCTCTCAAACATGGACTTTTATGCCTTTCTCAGATTACAAGTTCCGATCACAGTACCACTACTTTGCATTTTACAGTTTTACTCAGCAGCTCTTACTTGGCAACATATGTTTCAAGTTTACATGGTTTGGCTTAATTTTGAAAAAGTTATCACTATTTTGTGATTTTCCCTTAATTTATGATAACCAGTGTTATATATTGAGCCGTAAACATCCTGTAACTCTGAATGGTTTGCAATGTCCAAGACCACTTTATACTGTATACCTTGTTCTATGCAACTACAAGGGGAGAGAATAATATGTCAAATAAGATGGAAGCACAGTTTGGCGGTGTTTTTGTTGGCATTGGTTTTTTAAAAATATATTTGTTCCTATCTCTCTCATATAGAAGATCTTTTATATACTAGCACATCACAGATACAGATCAATTGTTTTTGATTGTACATATATAGAAACATAAAATTACAAGATATAACAGGTAGTCAAGACAATGTTAATTAAAAAAAAATCTGTAATAGAGCGTCATGAGAAACTTCACCTTTTGCAGACTTAGTGCAATCCCCTGATATAGCATCATTTTTTCATGTACCACTACCCTTGGGGGATGTTATCTCCACAAGAATTTTAATGCTCAATTGTCCCACCAGATTTAAGCCTGTGTGATCTTTTTGATGCAAAACTGCATTAGGAATTTAATTTTGCCAAGAGCACTCAGACAAGTATTTGGGATCTTTTACATGCAGTATAATCTTATGACATAAATGCTGTTGATTTGCAACATCTTTAAAATTCACCAGCTGAAACTAGGTTCGAACCTGCACCTTCGGGCATAAAAGGAATACCGTAAATCAGGGTTACTTGGACCCACAACAGGGCTACTTGAGCCCCAGGCCCGGATTTAGGCATGGGCCCCGGCCCAGGGCGGCAAATTTTAGGGGGCGGCAGATTGTATCAATCAAAAATTTCCACAAATAACAAAATAATTTCTGAATTATTTCCAATTCTATCTTAAAAAAAAAATTCTTCATGTAATTCAGGGACGGAGCTTTTTTTTCCTTCTTTTTTTCCGTCTCAAAAGTGCATCGGACATTTTCACCTAGCCTAACTTTTCAGCAGAAGCTCTATTTTCCTCTTTTTTCCTTATCAAGACCAGGGTGACTGTGTTCAAGTCGAAAACAAAAAAAGCATTCCCTCGCGGCAGAAGGGGTTTTTCACTCCCTGCTCCGTAGGAGTTGGTCTTTCAGTCACATGGTTCTAATTAGCGTAAAGGTGTCTAGTTGGGGGTGAAATCAAGCAGGAACTTCTGGGCATTTGACAATGAGAACAGCGCGGTGCTATCCGACTTTACTCTCCGTCATAACAAAATATTATTTTCTTTCATGAAAAATTTTTTACTTGGCGTTGCCTTTCAGCATGTTATTTTTACTATTGTTTTATGCTCGTTTCTTAAAACAAATGGGTTTTCATACCAACAACAACTATGTTTAATTGGATAAAGAAAGTGATTCAATCTCCAACAATTAGCAGAAGTTTAACAATTCAAAAAAATGTTACAATAAATTAAATTTACTGTCAACTACCATGGTTCAATAACTTCACATTACGACTATAATTTTGACCTTTGGAAAAAAAAGTGTTTGCGTAATATAACATAGGGGGTCTCAGTTATTTTTTATTTTGTGTTATATTCATCTTGTGAAAAATCAGAACATTTTACACTAAAACTAAGTTACGTTTTTTTTTTTTTGAGGGTTGGGGGGGGGGGCGGCGATAATTTTCGGGCCCATGGGCGAAAGATGTGTAAATCCGGCCCTGTTAAGCCCACAGTAAAATGATAAAATCTGGGTTTGGTACTAGCGTTAGAGACTGCAGAGGGCTTCTACCTATTGGAGAAACGAGGAACTACGTGCAAGTCTTCAACTAGTAGGTACCAAACCTAGATTTTATCATTTTATTGTAGTGGGCTCAAGTAACCCCCTAGGGTCCAAGTAACCCTGATTTACGGTATAATATACCTAGCAAATAATGAAAGAATTTTTCAAAGAGGTGCACCTGTCCCATAAATTGTCCACCACATATAAATGTACAAAATATGCTCTTTCTTTATAATTTTAATTTATAATTGATAGATAGGTCTGTTATACCAAACCCCCCACCCCAAGGACTTTATTCTGGCTGAACTAGGGCCCATGTTGTATATATTCTTTCCCTCTAGGGATGCAAAATCAGTTGCTAAATAAATAGTGTTAAATTATCAAATAAAGTATAAAAAACATTTTAAGATTTTTTTTTTAATCTGAGGGTAACAATTTCTTTTAATTCATATCTTTGGTTCCAAGTTTGAGTGGTGAGTTTTGTTTTAATGTGCTGAATGTAGTTATTTTTGCTTTGTCTATATTATGTTGTATGATTTGTAGGGTGTTTTTATGACTTTTGACGAAGAACACGCTGACTCCTTTATTTACATTCGAGATAGTATTGAAGGTAAAATCAGATTCACATAATGAAAATTTTGGGAAAAATTGGCGAAATTGTTATGCTTTTTTTTTTTTCCTTTTCAGGTAGTAAAGTTGAACACATTAGTAGTCTTGCTGTAAATGATATTTATCCTGGGTTGTTACTGGATGGAGAACTCATATTTCTGACTCCAGCTGGAAAAACTTCTAGTTTAACTGTTCCTGGTCTTCGTGTGGATGTTAATGATCTGGGACATGATGAAACCACTGTAATTCCTGGCTTAAAATATGTTAAACCTGCTCATGTGATTATGTGCCATATTATTTTCAATCACAAAGAATTAGTTTGCTACAAGCACGAATAGCAAGAAATGTTTGACATTTGATCAATTTGGCTAAATTTCTTAGTGTAAAGTAAATAACTGGAATGGCTAACTCTCTTACTGTTTCCTTGTAGCAATCTACATTTAAAAATGACATTAAAGCCACTGTTAATAGTCTGAGTTGCAAAGTAAATGTTCTTAAGTGAAATGCATTTTTCAATAGATATTTATTTTGAAGGTTTATATATATATATATATATATATATATATATATATATATATATATATATAAATATATATATATATATATATAAATATATATATATATATATATATATATATATATATATATATATATATATATATATATATATATATGTATATATATATATATGTATATATATATATATATATATATATATATATATATATATATATATATATATTACGTTTATTCTGCCTGTAGTGTGTAATTGAATTAAAAAGTTAAAATAGAAAAGTAACATTCCTAACCCTAAATATGATTTTGGGTGTAGGTAGTGAACCTTGTGTAAGGAAAATGTTTCACTCAAGTTACTCTCATAGTATATTATTTGCCAAACGTGTTGTAATAGCCGAGACAATATATTTTCAAAACACTTTTAATACATCCAGTATACTAAAAAACTTTGTTGTCAATACGTTAATTAGAAAATAGAATTAAGTAAACATAAGCTAAATTTTGAAAACAATAAATAAAAAAAAATTCAGTAGAATAACTATTTATTTTAGTTATTTAATTGTTATTTAGCTGGTCCCTTTAAAACAATCTGTTAGTTATTATTTTTTTATTTTAATGTTGCCCAAACATGTAAATGGCTTTAAATTTCTGACATAGAAAAATTAGAGAACAATTTTCTAGAACGAGGAAAATACTTTTCTGAATTAAAGAATTAAAGTTAACAAAAAAATGACTTTTTGTGAAAATAGTTATTAATACTTTAAAATTGCATTCTATGTTAAATTCTATTCTAAAACGGATGCTGATAATGATGATGGTATTGCCTTTAGAGATTGTGCCTCTTAATTTGACTAATCATACTAATTAATTTAAAAACGTACACCTGTAGAACATCTTGTTGATGGTCAAAAAAAGACATACCTGAATATTTAATGAAAGACATTATTAGAAAAATAAACCCTCATCGCGGGAGGGGGCAATAATACAGAGTTCCTAATTTTTGCTTCTCAAAAAAATTTTAAATATTTCATTCTAAGTAATCTTAATGCATGGACTTTATTTTGTCAAGCAACAAACATACTTTTTAATTCTGTTATTTTTATATTAGTGTTGTTAATTTTTTTATAACCCTTGCCATTCTCCTGGTGTGTGAAATTTTGACCCCCTCTTTTAAAGGGTGTAGTATAGTTAAAGTATAGAAAATTTTAGATGTTTTTGAATCATTTTTATTTTTGAAGAATTTGAAAGTGACAGGCTTTTGGAGAATCGACTTTATATATATATATATATATATATATATATATATATATATATATATATATATATATATATATACACACATACATACATACATACAGGGTGTCCACTCCAATTCTAGCCCTAATTTCCAAACTGTTAGGGAAACGTATATCATTCCAATTAGAAAAAATCTTAACATTCTGGAAGGAATTTGAATTTATGAAGTTTGTGTCAAAAATCAAATTTTGAAAAAATTACAAACTTTTTAGGCAGCCCCTAGTCCTAAAATTTATATTTAGTAAAACATTCTTCACTCACTAACATTTAAAGCTTGAAAAAATATCACTCTTCTAAGAAAAAAATAGACCAAGTTATGATGTTTAGAAACATCCTGATTTTGGAAGATTTTATGACATCATCGAGAGACCTCTTACGGGTCTAGATTCAAATTGACAAAGTGTTGACTGGTGTAAATTTATTTTGATTCTTTACATCAGGAGCATTATTATGGCTGAAAAGACTTAATAACTACTAATTTTAAGCTCAAAGGCTATTTATGATTAGCTTCAATCCATCACGTTTATTTTTGCATATAATCCCAGTGCTTGGTTGACTGAATGTGAATGATGTAATGAACATGATAGGTATAATGAATGGGAATGATGAGTGGCCGCGATGTAATGAACATTAATGATTGATTGCATGTGTTTTTTCAACCATGTTCATTGAATCATTCCCATTAATTTCATCCTTAGCCTTTGTTTACTTTTTTCGTTCATTTAAGTATTCACGTTCTGTAGATCACATTTAATAAATAAATAAATAGATCACATTCATTAATGCAATCAGTCTCGATCGTTCCATTAATCAAGCTCGTTAAGTCCTCTTTGAATCATATTTAAATTAATCACCACATTCAATCACATAATCACGATCTTTACACTAGTCACCTTCAATCACACAATCACGTTCAGTAATCTAAACACACTCATTAAATCAAACACGTCTAATTGTCATTCACTTTCAATATATTAATCACATTCATTCCATCAGTCACCTTCAATTACGTTAAGTAAACCAATCACCATCACTCCATCATTCACATTCATTAAATCAATCGTGTCAAATCATCATTCAGAAATTCATGTTCATTATATTGATCACTTTCATTCCATCAGTTATGTTCGATCACACAATCACATTCATTCCCTCAGTCACCTTCAATCACACAATCACCTTCAGTCAACTAATTACCATGAGTGATTGATTAAATGAGCGGTTAATTGAAGCTAATCATAGCCTTTGAGCTTTTAATTAATTCTTTCTTCAGTTTTTCAGCCATTAATAATGCTCCCTGCTGTAAAGAATCAAAATAAATTTACACCTGTAACGCTTTGTCAATTGGCATGTGAACCCATAAGAGGTTTCTATATAATGTCACAACGCGGTTAATTTTTGTCGTAGAAGAGTTTTTTTTTAAGTGTTAAATGTTAGTGAGCCTAGAACTTTTACTAAATATGATTGTTATGACTAGGGGGTTGTATAGAAGTTAAAATTTGTACCTCTTTAAAAATTTGATTTTTTGACAAATTTCCTAAATTCAAATTCCTTTCGTAATTTGAAGATTTTTTCCAATTGGAACTATATGCTTATCTGTAACAGTTTATAAATTGCTTATTGGGCCACAATTGAAGTGGGCACCCTGTATATATATGAGTGTGCGTAATATTTGGGATGTTGAAAACAATCAAATCCTTCATATTCCACTTAATAAGTTTAATTTTATTAAGATATCTTTTTTGTGTATTATACTAATAAAATTGTGACATGCAAAAGTTACACTATGTCTAACAGCAATAGTTTTGTTACTTAAACTGTATAGATAATTTTCCCCTGCATTCCTTTGACATTCACTGTCAGTTAAAATTTATTTGCCTGTGTGTTTTTTTTTTTTTTAGTAAAATTAATGGGATGCAATAATACTGAATAATAAACTGTTTTTGAAATGCAATCTTTTTTATTTGCATTTTTCCATTGCTTTATGGTACCTTACATTAGAGTGCAATGGTTTTGATTTTATTAGTAGAGTACTAGAATTTTTTTCTATGCCTTTCCTTATGTTTTGATTTCTTTTCTTTTATTCTCCAATTGCTACAAAAATATTAATTTCTATGAATCCTAACCTTCCCTTACAATTAAATATATATATATATATATATATATATATATATATATATATATATATATATATATATACATATATGAATTTGTTTAGTCCCCTGTAAAAAGTAGGTGGTTATTCAGAATCATGTCATAGCATGGAAATCAAACAGTTTCAAAATTTTGTAGAACAAAAATCCAAAATTTTGATGTTGTCCATTTGATGTTTTTTATTTAGTTGAAGTGAACATTTCATGCAAATATTCAATAATTTTTGTTATTGAATATTGAGAAAATAGTGTTACGTAGATTTTTCTAAGAAGTCTTTTTGTTCCTTTTCTTTATTTTTTGCCTAGAAGTGGTAAACACTTCTGTGCTTAAATTCTGCAATTAAAATGCATTTTTCCATTTGATGTTAAATTTAAGAGTTTGGCAAACCTAAGTTATGGAGGATACACTATTTATTATTTTAACACAGCAGCAATCTGTTCACAAAAAACAATCATGATCCATTTAGTTCAATTTTTTGTTTCAGTTGCATCTCATTATAAAAGCGCTTCAAATTTTAAATGTCTGTTTGCAGTCATTACAGGTTATATTACTTAATTACTTCCACATTTTCTTCAAAACATAGTTGTACTTGGTTTTGACTAAACCTATAGTATTTCTACCTCCCTCATGAGAGCAGTTGAATGTTAATAATATAAAATAATTTTCCTTAAATTTTAATTACGTTCTCTCTCCTGTTGAAAGCTTATTTCAAATCTACATATTCTCAGAGTTGTTGCTGACATGTCATACTACGTTGGATACCTAATCAAGAAGTAGAATGCAGGAAACTGTTCAGGCCTTCTTAAGAAAACAAAAATTTGATGTCCAAAAATTTATTTTTCAGCTTAGAATCAATCATTGCATTGTTACTCTCCACCAACTTATTGTTAGCATTGTAAAGATTAAGTACGCTATAATGACTGGATGCACTAATTTTTAGACTGAATCTACAATATAGCTTTACAAATTTATATTCTTGCAGAAAAAATATTAATAATAATGAGCATAGTAAAACACTGTAAGCAGTATAACTAATTTTCGTGAGACTCTTTAATTGGTTTAAAGAATGATTTTATTGTGTGTGCTTCAATTGTTTAAATCCTATTTTTCTGAAAGAACCTAGTTTCAAAAGAATATGTATTGTTTCGATCTACGTTAAATAAGACTAAACATTTTGATGAATTAATTTTAGTTTAAAATGTATATGTTATAGGATCATGCAGGTACCTTAAACTACTACAACAGCACCAAAAACACTGCTGTTAGATTTATATTTCAATAATTAATATTTTTAGTTGTATTAATTGTTTTTCTCTATGTGTTTTTTCTTTCAGCTCAACAGTAATTTCAAAGCAGCCTTACAAGTTCGAAGGTACTTGCTGTCTAAATATAGTATTTTTCTTTTTTTTTTCTTGTTAATTCTGGTTTTTAATTATTATGTAACTAATTTAGGTTTGATCAAGCTTTAGCTCTAGCAACAATCATAGATTCAGCTAAATTATGGAATGAGCTTGCTGGTGTGTCAATTTTAAATTTTGAGTTAGGAACAGGTAAATTAACTCTTTAACGACCTTTGTTTTTCTTTTGTTATATTTACTAGTGTTTAATCTGATTTTTCATACTTTTCAGCTCTGCAAGCATATCAAAAGGTTGGAAATGCACGAAAAATTCTTGTGCTGGAAGAGATTAAGGTATGTAAAACATAAACTGATAAATCTAACCTTTTATGAAAAATAATTCATTTACAAAAATGTAAGTTTAAAAACTTCTTTGCCAATATCTTAAACGCAATAAATAGATCAAGAACCACTAGATCTCAACAAAAAGTGACTATAAAATAAGGGTTTTTTAAGTAAAAACTCTTTTTGATCCATAGCTCTGTCTTTGAAACTATGAGTTTTATGAAATGGATTTGATGAACTGACTCAAATGATCATGAAGTTATCTTTGTTTGTAAAGCATATATACACAGTATTGAAAGAAAACCAGAAAAATGTTCGTTTTGCATTGTAACAAAGGAAAACTTAGTCTGCTTTGGACAGTTGAATTATGTATATTAGTTTTCAAAGAAATCCTAATTTTGGAGAACTGGAACTTTATTGACTGGTATTTATAATCAAAGTATTTGCCTAGTTTTATTAGCCATGGTCCATTTAAGGCTTTTTTGACGTATCTCAATTTTCTTCTGAGCATAAATGGATGAAAATAAGTCTGATTTTTTTGTAATAATGCTTATTGTATTCTACTTTTTATTTGGCAGAGCACTATTTTCAGTGTTAATGTAACAAATAATAGCTATATGTATAAACACTGGAACCAGATTTTAATTTTTTTAAATTAATTTTAGTGCTGTTAAAATTCCCTGTGAAAAAAAAATAACGAGTTATGGAAGTGCATAAGGAGAGCCTAATATATTACAGCCATAAAAAAAGGGCTGTCTTATGGAAATGTTTCAGGTGATACTGTCTCTTCTCTTTAATTCTGATATTAATGAGCTTTGACAGCAATAATTATTGCTGTACCAATGTAAAGTTTTCCTAATAACAAATTAAGAGCTACAAGTTGAAAATGACGCCTCTAAAAAATGAAAAAAAAAACTATTGTGCTATAGAGAAAGTTTACTTGTTTTGGAAGCTGTTGCAGAAATATAATATAAAAACCATTTACTTCAATCCTGTAATGAGTCTTTGAAGCAGTAAAGGACTACAGATCTGCTTTACTTTATTGAGATGTACATGGTCTCTCATAATTGCCCGAAGTTTCATATATGGCACAAACATATAAGTTTTAATTTTGTTGTTACTGATCCCATCCGCCCGTCTATCTCTCTTGGTTCAGGAGCCTAAACCAAAGGGGCACCAGATAAATTTCGTGCCCAGTGTCCTCAAAAGTCATAGTTAGGTTCTGCTCATAGATGATAAATTGATTTTTTAAAAGGCAATCATTATATAATTCATGTATCTCTTCCTTTTTAAATTAATTTTTTGCTTTTCAATCTTATTTTACAGCGTATACTGTTATTTTTGACATACTTCAGTTCCTCTATTTCTAAATACCATTGTAAATAAATGTCCTTAGTACATTTTAATTATATATAACATATATACAGTAGATATATATATATATTTATATATATATATATTATATATAATATATATATATACATACATACATACATACATACATACATTAACATACATACATACATACATACATTTCACATACTACATATATGTATATGTACGCCCCCTAGTTTTGTGACACTATATAATTAATAAAGTAACGTGTCCAGCAAAATTGACTCTTTCGAGTAAATAATAACTCGTGCCGCCACGAGCATGAAATTCAACACTTTTGAGAATTTTCTCAAAAATCTTCGAATTTTTACTTTTTACACACTACATCTTTTATCCTTGGTTTAAAAATATTTTACAATAAATTAACTTTAAAACTAAACATTTTATTTACGTTTGTGAACTACAAATTTTATCTTGAATAAGAATGCAATAATGCTTTAGAAGCTTTACCTTAAACATACGCTTTTCTCATTGTTTCTCTATTGTGTTTTGGATACATCTTCCTGTAGTCTTGGACTGTTTGTAAAATAAATTGTTTTTGTGACTCATCTTTGGTAAACTGTAGGTTAAATTCTTCAATTAGTTTGACTCCTTTTTCAGCTGGATCATTCACTACTTTCAGCGATTTAGCGATGTCTCTTTCTTTTAAATAACTTCCATCATTTTGCCATGAATCGGGATCAAGTTGGAAAAAATCCTTCGATATTTGCAATCTATCAAACAGTTTTATTGATTTGCAATTGATTCTATGAAGAGGAAGCTCTTTACTAAGAAAGTGTTCTAAGTCATTTACTGCTGTATAAATTTTTTTTATACATTCCTCAGACTCATCTTCTTTATCATCAAGCATTTTTTGGACTAATCTCTTGCTATCGTCTAAGTTTATTCGTTCATCAAATGCAGATAAGGCTATTAATTCATCCCCTAAATACCATAAGTGTTTCAAGAATTTTCCTATTGCTACTTCTGAGACTTGTTTGTCATCATTTTTGTAAGCTACTAATGTTTTTAAAAAACATGATGTCATTTAAAGGAGCTTCGATTGGGTTAGTAGCGGAAAACCGTGGTTTGATATAGCATTTAACTATGAAGCAGCAAATGCGGTGAAGTCCTTTTTCCTCCTGTATCGTCAATTTAAATTGTTTCCTAAACATATAAATTTTTAAACAATAAATTCCTTTCGCCATCCACCTGGCTAAGTGACTATCTCCAGGTTGTCGGAAAGATATACCTCTAGGAGGGATTTCACTAAGAAATATTATAACAAGTTCCAAAAATTCTCTGTAATCTTCACGGGAAGATCTTCCTGAATTTTTCTTTTTGGATAGACTAATATGTTTTCAAAGTCGTCTTTTAGAATTTCCGCGGTACTTGTACTTGATTGAAATGTTTGAAAATCAGAATGATCCATAACTTTCCACGAAGTTTTGAAACGTTTAAATAATGGAATATCAGATCCAGAACTAAGTGAGACATGAACTTCTTTAAAAACACTCTGCAGAACAAGTTCAAATATATGATGACGGCAAGCCATATGCAATAAATCACGGTTCAACTTTTGCTCTAACAAAGTGCAAGCGCCAATTATACGGCCTGTATTGGAAGCCGTTGTATCAAACACCATAGCTTGAACTGTTTCTAACAGCGACCAATCATCTAGGATATCATAAACAACTGAAGAAATTTCTAACCCTGAACTTGAAGGAATTTCAGGAATTCCTAGCAGCTGTTCACCAATTGGTCCTGTGGCTATCACAGGGAGTCTATCGGTGTTCTTTTTTCCAGTTATATCTGGAAGTAGCTTCGTGTCCCAGTGAACAACTACAAAATCCAAATACCAATCCTACAAAATCCCGATTTTTCCTCTCGAAGCTTTTCCCTTGCTCTCTTCAGAGATGAACGATTAATCACGAAGTCGTTTGGATTTAGGTTTACTGCTTCTACGCAGGCTGTTAACAAATGAACTGCATCTCTGTCACATGACATTTGTCTAAAACTGCTGAAAGGCGAGGAGTTAACAGTTCTTTCCTAGCTCTTTTCTGTTGTGGAATACCAGATGTAGAAGGAAGGTTCAACTCCAATTTAGGATCGATATCAATTCGATCGCATTCATCGGTTTCAAAATCTTGTGAATCGCAAGACGAATTTGATGACAAAAAGGACTATTTACTGGAATAGAAAAAAATTTATTAAGAGAACAAATTTTTATATTATTCTGATATGAAATATTTCTTTTTTTATTGTAGATATTGCAGACGTAAATTCTTATGTTAGAGTAATCAAGGATTTTTCGAAATTGTACTTTGGGAATTAAAACATTGCATTACCATAGATAGTTATTTATGTCTAAAAACAGAAAATTAAAACTTTTTTGCCATCATGTCCATTTATAGCACTTAAAACCCCTAATTTAATAGTCAACTTCGAGAAGTTTCATAAAAATTGTGCATAAAAACAAGTGAAATGCTTTTATATTTTCCACAATGTTCCTTTTGTTTTCTACAATAATGTACTATCGGTTATAAAATAACATTTTTATAAAGTAACTAAAAACATCAAAATTTAATAAATGAACTTACCGTCGGGTACAGTGCTTGCTTTCAGCTTTCTTTTCTTGTGGTGCAGATTTCTTTATTTCTTTAGACAATAGTTTTTTATCAACTCCCAACATACAGCCAGGTCGTCCCTTTTTCCTTTGCATTTCTAAAAACTCCTTATCTTCTGGGATTTTTATCATTTCTAATGCATTTCCATGTGCAATATCAAATAGTTCATCCAATTTTTCTTTAAATTGTTGCTCCTTCTGTCTATCAGAATCCCTTTGCCGAGATTTACTCTTGTCCAAGTTTCTCCACGTTTCATAAAGCTTTTCACACTTTTTAATGCATCTTGCGCGATGTTGAACTGGTATGCGAGCTTTTTTCCAAAATATAATAGTTTCATCTATGACAAGTGAAGCACTATCGTGTATGTTCAAGTTAACTTCGCGCATATTGTAAAACAATACACGTAAAATATCTCCACAAGATGGCAATTTAGCACCAGTAATTTGGTTCTTTGTGGAACCGACTAGAAAAATCAATTTCCGTGTCATAATTGCGTGAAAATCACTTCAACTAACATTTACATACAACATAAGCTACTGATGATGACTGTTTCAGTTTTAGCTCTTGTCTCGAATCTCTAAAAATAAAGGAAGTTCGCTGAAGCCCAACCCCACCCATTCTCAAGCCATATGAACCTTTCGACCCTTTTTGCACCCCCATAGAGTCATGGAAAAGGCTATAAATCTACACCCCCAAGACGAGGAGGGGTCAATTAATGGCCTCTGTGATCCCTTGTGTCCATCTTGGGGGGAAATGATCCTGTGCTGTTTCAGCTGGAATGGGCGCTGAAGAGTGGTATGCCCGACTCAAGGACATTGGTGTACATGTACGTACAGCGGGTAAAATTTCGCAGAATGAAAATGAAAGAAAAAAAATGAAAAAAATTAATAATAACATTTTACACACATGAATGAAAAAAAATTAATAATAACATTTTTGCAAAAATACAAGAATTTTTGCATTTTTTTCGATAAAACTTAAAAAAGGAGGCTGTGGCGGCACGGGTTAATATTAATGGATTGAGTTAAAATTTTGCATGTATCATTTATTTGTATGATCGAACAAATTGAGGGAGCGTCGCGTAAAATATCTGCAACTTCGAAAATAAGGACCACCCTAATATATATATATATATATATATATATATATATATATGCAAAGAAATATATCCATGAGTATCTGTATTCTTTTATTTCAGGATGTTGAAGATAAAAATCTTTTAGCTGGTCACATCTCTGAATTTTTGTTAAAAAACCATGAGCATGCCAAAAAGCTATATTTAATGTCCTCCTTTCCCATGGCTGCTTTGGAAATGTGCAAGAGCCTTCATCAGTGGGATTCTGCATTAAAGTTAGCAGTTACTTTAAGTCCAAATGAAGTACCTTTTATTTCAAGAGAGAATGCTGAACAGTTGGAATTAAAGTTAGTTTTATTATTATTATAATTGTTTTTCATAAATTTATGCTAGTTATATGTATTACTTAGTTGCTCAGATTGACTGATGCCAAACTAAATAACTTGTTTTGTTTCCTTGTATGCACAGAATCAAATGATACATATTGGTAGATTCAAATCCTGATGATGAAAGAAAAACAGTAAACAAACAAAATGTATAGAGTAATATACCATATTCTCAGGAGTATGTGCCACACCGATCTTAAGTTCCACATTGTAATACACTGTAACCCAGCATTTACGTTTTCTGCCGAACCAGCTGAAAGTGCCAACATACTAATAACTAAAGTAAATTTAGGGCACCAGCCAGAAACTTCAGCAATAGGGCAGTTCAACTCATAAATTGAAGACCAAGCTTGGGTATTAAACAGCAAGGGAATGCTCATTGTACTTACCTTTGTTTTTTCATGCATAATTTTTGTGCAATCTCCATGGAAAGTAGTTGCTCCCATCAAATTGTTTCATTGAAGAATGTCAAATCCTGCCATGATCAGTTGACTTCAATATGGATATGCAATAGTTGCAACAGCAAACTAGAGCTTTACTTGCAATTAATGTTACAGAAAGGTTGAGTTCTTTCTTAAAGAAAACATGAATGCTTATTTGTTGCACCTAACCTAAAAATTAATCATAGAGATTAATTGATGCTCAGCAAAATAGTTTGTTATGATTTAAAACAGTGGTTGTCAATCTAAATTTACTGAAGATCTACTTTTCAAGTTTAGTGTGTACATAAGATCGACTTAGGGGGGGAGCCATACATACATTATAGATTTATAAGCAGATGCGTTGCATACCTGGTTAAGTTCAGACAATACTTGTTTTAAAATTTAGGTTAACTCTTTACGAAAAATACTTTGATACTCGCAAAGTAGTTGCTTTTAACTGCTAATGTTATTTTGTATGTAACATATGCTATTTTGTATGTTTTAAAAATATTTTTCACTCATGTTTAGGTACAAATATTTTTTTAGGAAAATTATTTTAGTGAAAAATATCATACCTTTTTCGAGCTTTGAGTTATAAAATATTCATATTGTTGAGTGATTTTTATGTCAGGTGTATTTAGACAAAGAAAGGCTCACTGCATTATGTGATCTTTTACCTATGTAATATTTAAATTTTTAGTTATTTAGTTCAGAATTGTATTTGCTAAGCGTATCCATCTGCAGCAATAAATTTGCAAATTATCATTCTACAATACATTTAGTATTTACTATTCAAAAAACAAATTCTTAGGAGGGAAAATGTACTGTTTTATGGTGCGAAGATTAAAATTGTTCCTATACACACAATTTTTACCGTCACATTGCTTTTTAACATAAATATACACCTCATAGTTTGCGATTCAAACTTTGACTGTTTCGTAAATATCGTACCTTTTCGGGTTTTTAAGTTGTACAATATTCATTTTTTTGTGATTTTGTATTTCAATTGTATTGTAATAAAAAAAGGTTTTACTGTAATTTGTGAACTTTTACCAATGTAATATTAAAATTTAGAGTGATTTTGCTCAGAATTGTATTTTCTAAACGTACCTCTCTGCATTCATAAGTTTTCAAATTATAACTATTATAGCTTATTTTTTATTTTTTTTCCTTAGTAAATACAAATGTATTCTTGGACGACAATTTGCACATTTATAACCGTAGGTAGTACAGAAGTTCGCTCAGTATATAAAAATTTTAACTAAATCATACCTTAGCCACAGCAACGCGTGACCGGGTCAGCTAATAACATTATATTAGGGTGTATCGAAAAAACTTTTTTTCAATTTACTAAGTTGATAAAAAGTTACCCCTACCTACCCACATATTCCATAAAAAATTTCAGTCTAATCAGAAATTGTTTAGGCACGAGGCCTGAATTCTGAATTTCTTCAAAAAGATTACTTTTTTTCTAATTTTTTTAAAATATTAAGAATAAATGTTAAAAATAATTCAAGTTGAAAAATGTACACAGCAAAGTCGGAGGACAAAATTGGGTTTGAAAATGAGTATATTAAACAACATTTAGATCTCCCACATTTATTCTAAATTTCTGTAATTTTTACCAAAACTAGCATTTTACAAGTCCATGCGGCTTGGTTAGAAACTTGTTTACGAATGTGCAATCTAACTGAATTAACACTTGAAACTGGGAATCATCTGTGATTTATGTGGAGTAAAAAGTAAAATAATATAAACTATAAACAGAATCTACGCCCCTCGTCACATAGTGCCCGCGTTCTATCGGGGCCCCCGTGATGGTAAACGAAATACAGCTCCGCTAGTGTAGCTGCTATAGGATTGTAGAAGAACATATATCTTTGGTTGAGGAAACAGACTCTAAATATTTCGGACATGTTGCTCCAGTAAATGGCCCAGGGAGGGAAATTGTAGCTTCGGTTTCACGATTTATGGAAAAAAAAGTTCTATTGATAAAGAACAAAAAAGCTATCGGTTGTGATGGCACATCAGTTAACACTGGAAAATCAAATGGTGCTATTAGACTACCAGAAAAGTCTTTAGAACCCTCACTACAAGCCGTGGTATGTTTTCTTCATTTAATGAATTACCACTTAGAAAGTTAACGGTGGCTCTTGATAGGCCGACTACTGGACAAAATTCTTTTAGTTGACCTATTGGAGAATTCTAACAATATTGCTAAGATCTACCAGTCATGAACTTTAAGAAAATAGAACGCGTTTTACCAGAAGTTGATGTCAAAGAATTGAGTCAAAAATACTTATGGGATTTGTCTAAAGCTGTAATGTCTGGCAAATGTTCTCAAAATTTAGCAGAAAGGAACACTGCAAGCTTTTCCCATGCAAGATGGCTTCTTTACAATGTGGAATGGATAACATTCTGGAGATTTGTATCCAAATACTTGCTGCAATCTATGATCTTAAAAAAATCCTTAGATGCATGAAAATTTTATGCTGAAATTCGATTTTGTGAAAAAGCAGCGAGCCTAAACTTTTATTATAAATTCTGCTAGTTTATTTAACTCTGAACTTGGATCACTAGTTGCGATGTATAGCCTCAAAACTGTTTGTCATCGTGAGCCATCTTGCATGGGCAAAGCTTGCAGGGTTCCTTTCTGCTAAATTTTAAGAACATTTGCCAGACATTACAGCTTTAGACATATCCAATACGTATTTTTGACTCATTTCTTTGACATCAACTTCTGGTAAAACGCGTTCTATTTTCTTAAAGTTCATGACTGGTAGATCGTAGCAATATTACAAGAATTCTCCAATAGGTCAACTGAAAGATTTTTGTCCAGTAGTCGGCCTATCAAGAGCCACCGTTAACTTTCTAAGTGGTAATTCACTAAATGGAGAAAACATACCATGGCTTGTAGTGAGGATTCTAAGGACTTTTCTGGAAGTATAATAGCACCATTTGATTTTCCAGTATTAACTGATGTGCCATCACAACCGATAGCTTTTTTGTTCTTTATCAATAGAACTTTTTTTTTCCATAAATCGTGAAACCGAAGCTATAATTTCTTTCCCTGGGCCATTTACTGGAGCACCATGTCCGAAATATTTAGAGTCTGTTTCTCAACCAAAGATATATGTTCTTCTACAATCCTATAGCAGCTACACTAGCGGAGCTGTATTTCGTTTATCATCACGGGGGCCCCGATAGGACGCGGGCACTGTTTGAGGAGGGGCTTAGATTCTGTTCATAGTTTATGTTATTTTACTTTTTACTCCACATAAATCAGAGACTTTTCCCAGTTTCAAGTGTTAATTCAGTTAGATTCCACATTCATAAACAAGTTTCTAACCAAGCCGCATGGACTTGTAAAATGCTAGTTTTGGTGAAAATTACGGAAGTTTAGAATAAATATGGGAGATCTAAATATTGTTTAATATACTCTTTTTCAAACCCAATTTTGTCCTACGACTTTGCTGTGTACATTTTTCAACTTGAATTTTTTTAAGATTTATTCTGAATATTAAAAAAAATTAGAAAGAAGTAATATTTTTGAAGAAATCCACAAACTTCAGGCCTCGTGCGGCACACCTAAACAATTTCTGATTAGACTGAAATTTTTTGTGGAATATGTGGGTAGGTAGGGGCAACTTTTTATCAACTTAGTAAATTGAATTTCAAAAAAAAGTTTTTTTTCGATACACCCTAATATATGTGTGTATGTCTTCTTCTTCCAACACCCGCCCGTAACATTTTGGTCATTAGGCGCTGTGTAGTCCAGTAGAGCCGACCCCCAAGTCATTGTCATCCCAAAAGATTGAAGTGCGCTGTAGCTAAGCATATAGTCGGCCATTCCTTTGCCAGAAGAGCACAGCAGACACGTTAGTGAATCGGCGAGCCCTCTTCAATGCAAATGACTTTGGAGATAGTCGTGGCTTTTTGCCATTATAATTGTGGCAACCGCGATTTTTGTGTAGCCGGTTGTTGGGGATGGTGTTGAATCTGACAATGGGTTCCTATCTTTTACCTACAGAAATTGCTTCCCACGTGTTCCTGACCAATTTCATCACTGTGCGGTTTATTAAACTGCGTTCGGCTTGGAAGTAGTGTTTGGGTTATATTGTTAAAGGTTTTCTCTAAGCCGGTGTGCTTTCTAATTGTCTGCTTTCTGTGAGAGTATGTAATTTTAATATTTATTCCTGACATGGATGGACTAGATCACCTTCTTGGGGTAGGAAGGATTAAATGACCTGCAGCGTTGATGTAGAATCAGAGAGAAACAATTTTTCTTGCATCTCAAAGGAGAGCCAGTTCATCTGGTTCCTTTTACTAATAACATACACCTCTGCATCAACTATTAGTTCTGCCCAACTCCAAAGGATCTTTCCACTGAACCCATGAAGAAACCAGCGCGACTTTTTCCCCTATTGCAGATCCATCCGTATAAACATGGAGCCAGTATGCCATTTGGTAATGGGTCACTAGACTAGCATTTCAGAAGTTGCCGACCACAACATTTTTATTGGATTGTCTGTTTTACTCATTTTGATGTCACGGTGATTCAGAATGGATTGCAGAGAGATGCTGTATTAACTGAGGGAATAATTCATGAGGGCCACAACTCTCCCAGTCTTGGGGGCAGCGATAGCTACCTTGCGGTATGATATGTTGAAGTCACAGTTGAAGGTAGCATAATATAATTCAGATAGAGGCATAATTGATACAGGATTCCTTCTCCTATGTAGTGTATAAGTTAGTGTTATAATATCAAAATGCCATACAGAATAGCTCTGCTATTTTCCTTTTGCATATAACAGGTCCAGAAGTCTATGCATTTGAGCTGCCTTTGGTTAACAGGGACTTATTCAGCCTTGAGATGAAGCAATGTATGTGCCTCAGTGCCATGATTTTGATAGTCTATCTCAACAACAAAATTAGGGAAGGTCTCACACTTGCTTTGAACAATTTGTCTACTGAGTATGGAATGAGCTTTCATGATCTTCATGCAGTCGTCCAAGCACCTAGTACGTTCGGCCGTTTTTCTTGCTTCATTTTGTTGTAACCTCAAGTTGGAAAGTTTTAGCGTCTAGAAAGGAGAGTAATTCCTGACCCGACCTTTTAGTATGCATTCAACTGCAGCTCAAAGAATAGTCCTTTTTATATTGTCGGAAGTACCATCGAAACCAGATCTTCTGTTAATGTGGGATTGGCTCATTAATAAAGACTTGCCATTAAGTTTTTTTGAAATTCCACCTGGTCAGAGCTTTAGGTTTAATGACTTTTGCTTTATGCGTAATTTTTATGAGAATAATACGGTGCCCATGGCCAGAAGGGTCGCTGGACAGCTTGTGTTGGCATCTGTCTGATAGATTAGTCTGTGAGAGAAAAAAATCTGGTCTGCTAAGCTTGCCGGTGAAAGAAAGTAAAGTGGGACCTATATCAATAGTCTAGTGAACAGCTATTGATTAGATTTTCCATTCTGTTACTAATTGGGATGGTACGTTGATATCCTCAATGTATAGATGGGCATTAAAGTCACCAAAACTAACTGTAACTGTGCTATAGGAGACTAACTGTAACCATGTTCTGTACAAGCTCGAGGAGAACAACACAACCAGGGCGAGACGTTTGGCATCATATCATAAGTGCATATGAATGCATATGAAATCTGTGTAAGTTTTTTTGCTAAATGTGTTGTGGCCGCTATTTTAGATGTTTTTAACGAGAAGATACTAAGCGGATCCAGCAACAAGATAGAGCAGCAAATATAACGATTAACTATTTATTCATATTTACAAGTATTTACATTTGAGTTGCACGAGGCAACTCTCGTGCCGTTACATGTGCGACTGCTGAAATGGGAGATAAGCAACATGTACTAAGTGTGCAGTGTTGCCAGATCCCAAACTAAGTATTTCACTAAAAGGTGAGTGGCTATTGCGCTCGTGTCGCCACACCATCCCCCTTTCTGAAAAAAAGAAAAATATATATAATAACACCTAGCCGGGGAAATGCACCCAGCGACCAGAACGAAGAACCAAGGGAGATTTATTTGGTAAATTAAATTGTACCGATTACGGAGGGGTGGGGAACGATGTGCCGACACAAGGAGAGACATCTTTACTGCCAGAAAGACCTAAACTCTCTGGCAAGAGATAGGCTGGTTTTAATCGATTGATCGATGCAGTCATCTTTTTTAAACATTTCTCTATGACAAAAGTTTTGTCAGTCCTTGATAATACTTTGAATGAACCTATATATGGTTGTGACAAGGAAGGCTTGACTGCATCCACTCTCAGAAACACATGTGTACACAGTGAGATTGTACTTTTAATGGGGGCTGCCCAACATCATCAAAAATATCGCTAAATTCTCGAATTAAATTTTTTAAATCTATAGATAATTTTAGAGTGGTAATAGAGATAGTCTACTGTCAATAGAAATTTTGCCGGTTGATTTTAGAGTAGTTTTTTTATCTTTAAGAGATTTAGATTTTAGGTCTATAATTATCCCATAATGGGTCAAAAAATCAGCACGTAAAATGGATCTAGACACGTAAGCAACCAAAAAAGTCCAAAGAAAATTTCTTCTTAAACCAATATTTAGTGATCAATTGCACGAGCCATAAGTATTTATTTTTGTGCCATCAGCCGCTTACAAATTTAACAAAGATTGGCTTTTGGTGCTCCCTCGACGTAGGAGGGATAGCAGAAATCTCTGCACCAGTGTCTACGAGAAAGTTAAGCCCTGATGGCCTACGTGGATTACCAGACGGCAATTATTTTGGCCTTGAACGCTGGCCTCCTTCAACGTCTGGCCTTCTTGTTTTCCGGCTTAAAGCTACAAGGCTGTGAACATTTTTTAGCATTCTCACCAAACCGATAATGGTACCAGCACATACGGTTTTCTCGACTAGCAAAACGGGACACAGATTTATTTCCCCGCTTCTTGCTTCTGGATCTTCTAACCTGAAACATTCTATCAATTTTTAGCGAAAGTTCACTAATTTGAGTTTGCAGTTGACAGTCATTTTGACTAGCTTCTTTAACTTTAGTTTTCACTAAGGTAGCACAAATTTCATTTCCGGATGTAACGTCTGCAATTTTGTCTGCCATTATGGCCAATTTGTTCAATTCATCCTCGGAAGTAGCCAAAATGGCTTGTATTTGTGCTGGAATGCGTTGCAGCCATAATGATTTTAATAACCCGGTGCTGACGCGGTGTCCCGCCAAATCTTACATCTGTCGAAGCAAAAACAAAGGACGTTTATCTCCTAACTGAATATCTTGTGAAAGCTTCTTCAGCTTCCATTCTTCCAAATCGGAAAAAACTTCAATTAGAGTCTTCTTTAGAGTTTCGAAAGCAATATCAGAAAGAGGAGAAACAATAATGTCGCTCACCTGGGATAATATATCCGTCTCAATGTTTCCAACTATGTAATGGTCCACAATAATCCCCGAATTAATGAATTGGCTTTCAAGTAGTGTGAACCAAATAGTTGTGTTTTCCTTCCAAAATGGAGGCACTTTCACGGAAATTCTAGAAATCTCCGAGCCTGAGGCGTACGGCATGTCCGTCGTCTTCTCGGAATCTGCCATGGAAAATAGAAGATGAATTTTTCACTGACCGAGGTCACCAGTTTAACGAGAAGGTTACTAAGCGGACTCAGCAACAAGATAGAGCAGCAAATATAACGATTAATTATATATTCATATTTACAAGTATTTACATTTGAGTTGCACGAGGCCACTCTTGCGTTGTTACACGTGCAACTGCTGAAATGGGAGATAAGCAGCATGTACGAAGTGTGCAGTATTGCCAGATCCAAAAGAAAGTATTTCACCGAAAAATGAGTGGCTATTGCGCTCGTGCCGCCACATGTTGATTAAAGTCTACCGTGCTAATGCAAACTGCCTCTGTGGTTATTCATTACTAGACAAACAGAACAGATTGTGTGGTCCATGATTCCATGTTCTATTAAGAGGCCATTGAAATTGTTCAGAAGGGTTGTATGCTGACTTTCATTTAGCCCTGTATCTATTTACATTGCTTTAAATTTACCTTCTGTGCCCATTGAATGTAATATGTTGAAGGCCGAAACAAAAACACTAGAAATGCCTGTTATCATTCTGGATGCAACTTGTCTTCCTCTCAAAACAATGTAGATTGAAAATCCATTCACCTGATAGTACTGCATATTGTCAGTAGCAGCACCAATTTTACAAATTATGAAAACATCCCTGTTATAGTCACGAATTAGATTGGATTCTTCAGCTTGCTGAACTTAGAGTAGCACAGTCCTGCATTCCAAAAAAGTAAATTTAAACATTTTGTGTTCTGCAGTGGGCGTCGTCAAGGCCCTGAAAAGGGGCCCTTTCTTGCATTGGCGATCATGCGCCTCTCTCGCTACATAATGAAACGCGCCAAGCTATAGCTCATTTACCACAAAAGCGTTTCCCAGTGTATAGCACGAAGAGACGAGTTACGTTGTACCCCATATGTATATAAGTGAACTAATATTCTGGATAATATGTGTAACTTGATAAGTAAGAATTTAATTAAACATCACAGCATTTATTTATTTCAATATTTTACATACATATAGGGGAAATTATACTGCTGCTCGTCGTCTGTATGAAAAAGGAGTGGTGGAAACTGTTACTGGACCAGAAGTATGTTTCTATTTGTTCTTCTATAATCACATTTTTAATTTGTTTGGTGTAAGTTAAATCTATTTTTTTTCTAGATAGAACATCATAATAATCTTTGTAAAGCTGGAATTGCAAGAACATCCTTAAGGTGCAACGATTATAAGAGGTGACCTTTTTAAGTATTTATCTTAAACAATCATTTCAGTGTAAGAAATTAAACTTCTTGAAATAAAGTAAAATTTTAATAGGTTTGTAAATTTTATAAAGCAGTGTTAAAAGAAGGTTTATCATAATGAGGCAAATCATTTTTAAAAGATTTATTTCTCTACAGATTAATGAACAAACAAAAATCATCACCATTGTAGTTTAGATAAGATGTTTTACTATTCTGCTCTGGTATATTGGTATTTAAATGTACTTCCTGTTTATCTTAAATCTTCAAGTCATTCAATTTGTCAATTCAGTTAATATTATTGATTTTGATTATTAGTATATATGTTGATATTAAACTTAGGTTTTGTCTTTGCAGAGGAACTTCGATTGCTAATGAAATCAATAACACTGCTTTGTATCAAGAATGTGCTTCTATATTAGAAGAAATGAAAGTAAGTATTTTTAGTCTTTAAAAAAGTATTCATATCCCTCAAAAATATTTCGTAGCTATATAAACATCTTCCTGTAGGTTTTTTCAGATGCTGCAACATTGTATGAGAAAGGTGGTTTCCATGAAAATGCAGCTATTTTATACATTAAGCTTAAAAAATGGTTTGTATAAATTTTACAAAATTCATAATTTAAATGACATATTTGCTTTTGTTAATGATTTTACCTGTGTTAAATATTTATAGGCAAAAAGTGAAAGAGCTCTTGCCTGATATTTCCTCACCAAAAGTTCTTGCTTCATATGCCAAAGCTCAAGAAGCAGATCGTAATTACAAAGAAGCCGCTTACGGTTATGAAACTGCCAAAGATTTTTCCAATGCTATCAGGTATCTATTTTGTCAAATCTGTGGCTACTTTACCAACTATTTAAAAACTTAGAAATATTAATAGTTTTTTTTTTTTTTTAATAAACTTTTATTTTTTCAACAAGCACATGTTTGTATAATATTGACCTCACTACAACATGTGCCAAAATTTGAAAGAATCTTGAACTGACAGAACTTTGGAGCAAATAATCTTTTAACTGGGAAAACTAGAAAATTCTAGTAGTTTCAATGCTTGAACAGCAATTCGAAATCAAGATGAGTGTGGGCTTATCCTTCTTGTGCTATTACATGATTCCTCCTGCTTAAATATTTCCCAGCTCTGAGCTCTAATTTTTTTATGCATAATATTAGAAACATGTATGACAAAAATACAATTAATAAATGGCTTGTTTTTATGAATCATTTTAATAGACATTAGAAACTTAATATTTTTAAGCAGTTAAATGTTCTTAAGTTTTCACAGAAGCTTGAATAAAAACTTTACTTGATAGAAAAAGTAGGATTCTGCTTCGAAATTGAAAAATAGGTAGTAAGAAACATACATAATAGTGGCAAGAAATAAAATTTGTTGTTTAATAACATTTCTTTTAAATTTGAAATTTGCAAGTATATGAAAAAAAAAAAAATTGCTTTTCAGCTTTGTTATAAATATTTGCTTTAATGATTGATTTTATTTTATGTATTTTTTAACATTTTACTTAAAAATATTAAAATTGGTATACAATTTATGTAGTTATTTTTCTCAGATTAATTGTGCCTGAGCAACAGTAATATAAATTGTGTGCTTAAATCGAGTTACATTGCCATTTTGTTAAATTTTACTTAAAAATAGTGCACTAAGTCTGTATTTTTTATTTATTATTGTAACGAAAGATATAAACTGCATTTTCCTTGAAAATCTTTTAAATGTACTTTTAGCATTTATATTAAAAATTTTACTTTCAAGTTTTCTGGGGTCTCTTTTTCTTTTTCCTTTTCCTTATGAGTAAGTAGTTTTCTGATCGTTTTTTCATTTATTAACTAAGAACTAGAAATAATGGTTGAGTCCTGACATGGAAAAACATTTTATGTTAAATGAAAAAATACCGTTACATTTTCTTGGTAATTAGTATTTATTTATTTTTATTTTTTTCATTTAATTCATACTATTTGTGATTTTAAAGTAAGATTTAGTTATATGTCACTCAACAGTAACTATTTAAGATGATTTCTATATCTTTTGATGAGACACTTATAGTTTGCTATGAATTTTTGCATGGCTGTATGCGAGAAAGATGTATATTCATTGTAAATCTCCATTGATTGTTAGTAATTTATTTTTTAGAATCTATTTAGATCACTTAAAAGATCCAGATTCTGCTGTAAGAATTGTTAAAGAATCCAATTCTCTTGAAGGTGCAAAATTAGTTGCAAGGTAATAATTGTTATAAATATGATTGCATATAAAAGTGCAATTTTAATTCTTTTTTGTTATTTTTGTGGATTTTTATATTCTTGAATCTATTTTATATGTATATATATATATATATATTTTTTTCAGATTCTTTCAGCGTTATAATGATAATCCATCAGCAGTAAAATTTCTTGTGTTGTCAGGCTGCAAAAAAGAAGCTTTTTCATTAGCCCAAAAAACAAATAATATTAATGTTTATGCAGATACAATTGAGGAGAACGGTGAGCCTGATGATTATATAGACATTGCAGCTTATTATGAAGAAAAGCAACAACTCCTTTTAGCAGGAAAATACTATATTCTAGCTGAGCGTTACAAAAAAGTAAGCTTTTCAGAAGGTAGAAACACTTTTCATATCAATGAATAAATTTTATCAATTAATTAGAATTTATTAGGAAAATCTTTGTCAGATGTCTTAAATTGTTATGAACTTATACCCTCTTTCTACTGATTAAAAAATAATATTAAGCACCCATAAACCTAGCCAGCTGACCCATGGGAAGCATCGGTTCTTAACAGCGAAAATTCAAAAATATGGTATTTGTAATCGTAATCTTTTCACTAATAGAAAAAATGTAACTTGTTTATTTTTTGCCAACCTAATTGAAAACATCTTTTAAATGATGCCTTACTAAAGAAGTTTAATGATGTATTAAGGAAGTTATGGCATACCTACAAAAAACAACCTTAAGATTTACATTATCTTTTGCAATTCATCTTAAATCATCAGTCTTCTTTTTTTTAGTTCTAAATATAATTATTTTATCTATTGTGCTATTGAGGCACTAATAGTATACAATTGTGCTTCATTTTATTACTACTGTATGCTGTGTACTGTACATATGGTATTATTTTATTTCATGTCTTTTTTCTCCCATAGATATTTATTTTATGCATCGTAACAGTGTTTTATATCGAATAATGCACGGTTTTTTGTTTTTTTCTTTTTTAAGATGGTAAAAATTCAGTCATTTATGTAAGATACAACAATATATAGTTAAAAAATCATTTGAAATAGTTTGAAGGTTTTTTTACAAATGTTTAAAATAATTGGACTTGTTTTGTAAAAAATCATTACATGCTCTTTTCCCCAACATGAAATTACGCCTTACGCGAGGTGTCTTGGAACACTTCCATCGCTAAGTCGAGACTTAACTGTATTCTAAATTTAAAATATCCATATGATTACAATTATGAGCATCTTTTATTATTTCAGGATGTTAATCAGAATATTTTTAACTATGCATTAAAAAAGTACTAAGGTATGAATAGGAAATTCTTTAAAATGCTGCCTACCACCTATAATAAATAAGGTCACTAAAATTTTGACTTTTGGTGTATTTCATAAAATTTTCCAACTCATTGGAAGAATGTTTCTATGAATAATCTGCTTAATGTTTAAAGTCTTCATAATTATATTTCCTGGCATATTTTTAGTGTCTTAAACATTTTACAAAATACTATGAAGTTGAGAAATTTTCAATCAAACATTTGTTTTACAATGCTACTTTTAAATTATGTATCTTATGCTGTGTTAAAACTAGTTTTCATGAATACAGTATATACTCAAGAGTCAAAAGATTATGAACACCTCTTAATAATGAGTTGTCCCACCTTTAGCCCGCAACACAGCTGAAACCCGCCTTGGCATGGATGCTACAAGTCTTTGGTAGATGGTCGGAGACAGCTTGTACCAGATGTTTAAGCAACGGTCACGCAAATCCGAGATATTGCGAATTGGTGGCCCCTGAGCTCTCAGCTGCAGTCCCATGACACCCCAAATGTGTTCTATCGGATTCAGGTGAGTTAGGCGGCCAGGACATTAACTGGAATTAAGCAGCATGTTACTCTAACCACTCCAACACAATTTGAGCCTTTTGACATGGTGCGTTGTCCTGTTGGAAAATTCTATTTCCAGTTGGAAAAACAGAGGACATGTAAGTGTGTAACTGGTCCTCAATGATATTCAGATACCCTGCAGCATGCATGGTCTGCTCTACCACAACCACTGGTCTTAGAAACGCCCCCCAAAGCATAATACCGCCACTACTGGCCTGTGTATGACCTACTGTATATTGAGGGAGCAACTGTTCTCCTGAAAGATGGCGTATTCTAACACGGCCGTCGGCGCGGCGTGATGAATGGCAAACCGTGATTTATCTTACCAGGCAACTGTAGCCCACAGATCCATGGACCAATCGCGATGTTCCCGGGCCCAGCGTAGGCGTAGTTGGTGGTGACGCTTGGTCAGCAAAGGCACACGAGTGGGACGTTTGCTGCGTAGTCCCATATCCAACAGTGTCCGCTGAACAGTGTGCTCCGATACTATTCTACTTGGCCCTGCATTGTATCGGGATGTTAGCTGAGCCACTGTCTGGCTCCGGTTTTGCTTCACCAACCGAGACAGTCTCCGACGACCTTTTTCTTCGATTACGTGGTGACGTCCAACACCATGTCGTCTACTGCTGGTTTCACTGTCATTCATCCCTTTTGCATAAGTACTAACAATTGAAGATCGCGAATAACCTGCGAGTCTTGCAGTTTCGGAAACACTTGTTCCAAGCCTTCGAGATATTACAATCTGCCCTTTATCAAAGTCGCTTAGATCCACAGCCTTGCCCATCACTCACTGTAGTAAGTGAAAAAATGATTCTTCAGACTCTCCAGCAGCAGTTATATACCACTAAAACCTGATCACATGCCTTAAATGTCCTCCAGGCAAGTTCATTGCAAAATGTAGGGGTGGTTATAATGTTTTGGCTCTTGAGTGTATAATAGTAATACTGATTTTGAAATATATTTTCTTGTTCTAAAGTATAGTCTTCAGTAAATAATCAAAAAACATTTTAGGCTGTTAAGCTTGCACTGCAAGTGTCTGGGCAAGAAGAAGATAGTGCAATTAAACTTGCAATTGATGCTGCTAGCAAAGCTCAAAATCAGCAACTAAACCAAGAAGTTATCAGATATATTGTTGGTGATGCTGATGGTGAAGTAAAGGTTAGAAACTTAAATCTAGTACTGAATTTGGTAGGAACAAAGTGCTTAAGCTGAATTTATCATCTGCTTTTAAATTCAAATAGAATATCTTTATTAAAGCCTTTAAAAATAGTATTTAAATACAAGATATAATTAAACATGCTTACCGAAAATTGCTTGACCTGTTTCAGATTTCGATCCTTCTGCATTAGGGTGGGGCAAAAAATAAAAAGTTTTCAGATCAACTTCTAATAGTTGCCAAAAGTTGTCTTTGGTAATAGTTAGCTTCTGTGCAAAATTTGAGAAAAATCGGTTAATATCTTCAGGGGGCGCTGCGATCGCAAAGTTTTACCATAGCTTTGTTATGGATTTTATGGTTAAAATATCAAAAAGAATGCCTTTAGCTAGTCTCGTTGCGTTTTTTTTTACTCAAAAGATGTTTTCATGCATTAAAAGCATATGAAATGACTCACTAACATTATTTTATATGATATATTTATATTTCAAAAAAATCACTTTTTTTCAAGTTTTTATTTCTTTTTAAATGCTTGAAATATAAATATATCATATAAAATAATTTTTTGTGAGTTATTTCATATGCTTTGAATGCATGAATATATCTTATGAGTAAAAAAATGCAATGAGATTAGCTAACGGCATTGTTTTTCATATTTTAACCATAAAATCCTGATAAAAGCTATGATAAAACTTGGCGATCGCAGCGCCCCCTGAAGATATTAACCGATTTTTCTCAAATTTTGCACAAAAGCTAACTATCACCAAAGACAACTTTTGGCAACTATTAGAAGTTGATCTGAAAAACTTTTTATTTTTCGCCCCACCCTATTCTGCATGCTGTAAATTTTTCAATTATTTTGAAATACAGAAGCATTTTTATGGTACCCTTGTTTAGAATTGCTTATTTTTTTCTTATTCATAAATTATTGGCACTTGCATTTTATTATTTCAGAAAGATTTTACTGTTTTTTGAACTCATACTTTAAAGCAATGAAGACAAAACTAACCCATACATTTTTATTTCTTTTATTTATGTTGCTTTAATATTTTTTTGTAGCAGAAAAACATCTAGTTTTGCCCTTAGTTCAAATTTATTTCTAGTCTACTTTTTATCTCCTTTTTATAATTATATATTTCCTTGCTCTACTTTTTTAATCTATCTTATTCTCAGGTCAATGAATTTTATTTTATCATTACACTGTCTGCTTACAAGTCTGTCATATCTACTTATATTAAAAACTGAGTATCTTTCTAACTATCTTTCTATCTTTCTTTCTATCTTTCTTTCTATCTTTCTATGTCACGCTTATTTCTCCTGAACGCCAATGAACTGAAAGTCGAACCAGGTACCGATAGATGGTAATTTTTCAGGCTTCATTAGTTTCAATCTCTATATAATTATACGATTTTAATTAGCGAAAGATATCAATTAATAAGTAGTCAAATTTAAAGCGATTAAGCCTAATAAATGATTAAACTTCCAAGACATTTTTTCTACTGTTGCCATTTTGAATTAAAACGTTAATTTTAAAATTAGTGTAACTATTTAACAATTCCAAAGATATTTATTTCCTTTCCGTGTTGCGATTTTCAAGGCAAGGCATTCGAAGTGAAAACAACTGACTGATTCGCAACTCACAATGCCATCGCAAATTCCCAAACATTTGGATGTCAAGTGAAAACGTAATTTCACTTCGAATTCGACTTACCGTTAGCTGTAGCGGTTGTCCCTATGCGGATCGCTCGAAGCGACCTTGCAAATGGTGATGTCACTTGAACTACGGCCTACAATTAAAAATCGTTAATTAAAATTGAAAACTTTTTAAATGAATAGGAGTGTTATTTTTTCCATTGTCATTTTAATTAGGTGTTATACACAAAGTTCTAGACAATTGTTTTTATTCTATATTTTAATGACCCACATTTCTTTCTCTGGTAGCCATTTTTGAATAACATTTGACAATTGCTGTTTTTTAGAAAGGCGACTTTTTTTTGGCTGCGATCCAAATATTAAAACAACTTTTCGTTTAGAATTTTGCAATTTTATTTTACCGGAAGGAAAGCGCGGCTTTGGAAACTAATTGTTTTCTGGAAAGGGAATTTTATTTGTAATTTAGGGAGAGAGTGCCATAAATATGCGCTACTTGACAATCGTTCTTTATTTTTGAGGAAGCATGTGCAAATAATTCGATTGATTCCTTGATTGCAGGAAAGCTTTTTAGCGAGCCGCTTTAGCGGGGAGTAGTTTATTAAACTTTTCCTTGGTACTTTAAAGGCGAGCCGCCTTGGCGGCGAGTAGTGAATTGAAACTTTCCTCGCTACTGTAAAGGCGAGCCGCCTTGACGGCGAGTAAACTGTTTAAACTTTCCTCATTTCTTTAAAGGCGAGCCGCCTTGGTGGCGAGTAGTTTTCTCAAACTGCCTTCACTACATTACAGCCCGTGCAACGCCGGGCTACGCAGCTAGTTATTCCAAATTAATTGTTTTCACTATTTCACAGCTGTTACTTCTTGGTTAATGCAAACAGTTCAATACACATGTTGCTGATGTCTGTCAAAAAGCTCGCATTGTCAGCCACTTTGTTGTCTGCAATACAAAGTTGTGCATATGTACTAACATTAACATATTCCGTGCCAAATATTATTTTGCATTCAAGATTTTAATCCTATGCTGTCCTATGTCGGAATCAGTCTGACATTAAAAACTTGCCTTCACGATCCTATGTACGAGTCCTAAACTGTGTCTGCTGCATGTTTAAACTGCTGTATGATTTTGCAGACATAAAATAGCATCTTTAAACCTAATCTTAGGTTACTATTATGACTTATAATGTTCCCCAGTTCCTGTTTATTATCTCTTTGGATTTCATTGTTAAAAAAAATGGACGAACAAGGGTTAATTCTTAACATTCAGATTTGAGTGCATATGAATTACTTGACTAAATATGGTAGCCAATACAATGCACTGTCTGCTTTAACATTTTCTTAATTGATGTTATTGCCACCAATATACTCGTACACTGCAATCAAATGGCTTTGACACTTCAGCATAAAAGTTGAAAATATCTAGCTTCTAGTGCAGGACTTAAATGTTTGAGACACAAATTTCAAGTGAAGCATGAATTTCAAATGCAACACATACTAGATTCATAAATATAACTTTTCAACATTGACAAAAACGTGGTCCTAGACTATTTGTAGGTAATATGTTTTTGAATTTGTACATCACAACTCTATTATCTCAAATATTTTTATGTACTCTTATGATTTTGATAGTCTTTTGGTTATAGACAATTTTGACATTTTCAACAACTTATAGTTTTTTTAATTTTCTCTAGGACCTCCAACATCTCTATGATTTCTATCTTAAAATAGGACGCATTAAAGAAGCAGCAAAGACTGCTGTTCTTATTGCTAATGCTGAGCAAGACACAGGTAAGTGAAACACGAAATATCATTATTTGGAAAAAAGTTGTAAAAAATATGTTGTTGCCAATAAATGCTGCGTGATTTTAAAAAATTTCCTTTTCTAAACTTTCAAAGTATTTCAAACCTTATTTCCTCTCATACGACTAATGAAATTTAAACATTATCGCAGCCTTTCTTTCAAAATATTGTGACGTGATATTTAGTAAATTAACTGTTTTGTTTCATGTGGGATAAATATTCATACATTCCTGATTGTGCTCAATAATTGATAAATCCAATTTGTTTTATGTTCCCAAATTGCTGAAGTGACTTTATTCAATTTCATATCTGGTAAGAGTCAACAAGTTCATCGTAATTTTATTCTTTATTGAAAACCTTTACTTCATTCTTGTTAAGATTAATAACTTTTTCTATGATAATCTGTAAATGCAAATAGAGTTCCATGTAGCAGCTTGAATTGTTTCACACTTTCATGAATCACCACTATTCATCAAATATTTTATTCAGAGAACACTGATTGCGTCATTTTCTTCCTCATTTGTTCTTAGCATGTTTTTATAGCTAAAAGCATTGTAAACTGTCTGCATCCTACATATTATTTTTTTTTTTACAAAATTAAGTGTATGAGATTAATTGAAGCGCTTTATTTTGTTGATTGTTTTTCTGTTGAGGATTAAAATTTTTTTGACTCTTTACTTGATTACTTTTCTTCAATATTTTTTTTCAAATCAGGCAGACCACATTCACCATCAAGTGGTTATAAAAGTATGGAAATATCATATTAGTTTTAGAAGTTTCAAGCAATTGAAGTAATTTATTTCAGTGAAATATTACGAGGGTTGTTCGTAAAGTAAGTTTCCCTATTTTTTTCGCAATGAATCGATTTTTTAGTCACATCAAGTAGTGCATCATTAAAAAGCTTGGACTTTCATCTATTTTTCTACGTAGTCCCCTTTTACTTCGATGCACTTTTTCATGCGCGTAGCTATCTTTTTTATTCCTTTGTCGTAGAAGTTTTGCACTGCGAAGGTAATTCAGGACCTCATCTTTCAGCTCTTCTCCGGTTGCGAAATTCGTACCTCCGAGATGTTTTTTCAAACCAGGGAAGAGATGATAATCGCTTGGGGCCAGATCCGGGCTGTAGGGAGGGTGAAGGACTGTCTTCCACCTGAAATCCTTAATGAGCGAGGTGGTTTTGCCGGCTGTATGCGGACGAGCATTATCTTGATGAAAACGGACTCCGCTAGACAGCATGCCCCTTCTCTTGTTCTGTATGGCTCTTCTAAGGTTTTTCAGAGTTTCGCAGTAGCGGTCAGCATTTATTGTTGTACCAGTGGGCATAAATTCACACAGCAATAGACCTTTTCTGTCCCAAAACACCGTTGCCATGATTTTGCCGGCAGACAGCGTTTGTTTAAACTTCCGCATTGATGGCGAATGCGGATGTTTCCACTGCTTTGACTGTTCCTTGGTTTCCGGTGTCGCATAGTGAACCCAAGTTTCGTCCCCAGTGACTATGGAGTCCAAAAATTCTTCACCGCCGGCTTCGTAGTCCGCGATAAATTTGGTAGCCGCTTCAACACGTTGTTTTTTGTTGTCCTCTGTGAGCATTTTGGGCACCCACCTGGCACAAACCTTCGAATATCCTAAATGTTCCGTTAAAATCTTGTCGATAGATGTTTTGCAGACATCTGGAATCATCGCACTAAGATCTCGAACCGTCATTCTGCGATCTGCCAGCATTGCCGCTTCCACCCTCGCAATTGTTCCATCGCTAAGCGATGGGCGTTCGGATCGCTGTTCGTCATGGACGTCTGTTCGCCCTTCTTTAAACTCTTGGATCCATTTCCGCACCATTTGCACACTTATGCATCCTTCTCCATAGACTTCTGTAAGTTGGGTATGGATTTCTGTCGCCGAATTTCCTTTGGCACACAAAAAACGAATCACTGATCTCACTTCGCATTTGGCGGGCGAAGGAATCGGAAGCTCCATTCTTAATGGCTGCTAAAACCAAACTTACTGTCACAGTGAGTTCAACTGGGCGGGAATGTGGAGGGGAGGAACCAAGCCATGCGCTAGGGTTGCCAGATTGCGCGTAACAGCAATTCACGTGCTTGTGGAAATTAGAGAAACTTACTGTACGGACAACCCTCGTATGTACACTTATTTTATCCCTACAAATTATCATATCACAGAAGAGGATAAAAGGCCATGCAAATGTGTGTTGAGACACTGCTGTAATCAAACTTTATAAGTATAAATAAATGTTATGCATATCTTTGATTTCATTACCCAGTATTGCTATAAGTTCTTGAGTTTCTAAACTGAATGATTTATAGAAAACCCTGCATAACACTGGTTTAACTCATTAATCATCACGCAAAATTAAAGCATTGAAGTCTTTTTTAATTTAACTCTTAAACTATTACTGTGTTTGTAGTAAGAATTTATCCTCCTTTGGGTTTGCATTAGTTTTTTTCATCAGCAGGAGCTCAACAGGTTTATCAGGGTCAAATGGTAGTTATTGTGCTCCTCGTGTTCTAAGTAAGCCAAAAGAGTATTGATGCCTAATAGCATGCACCTTAAAATCATAGTCCACTCATGTGTAGAATCATCTTCAGTAATTGGCTTTATCTGATAATCTACTGCACCATTTCATCATCAGTCAGTGTTTTGCACCCAGAAAAATTAATCTCCACCCAGACACACCCAAAACACCTCTCTGACTTTTTACAAGAATGTTTACTGTTAATGTAATTGTAAGAAAGCAGTTGAAAACTTTGTACTCTGAAATGAGTAAAATTAGACAACGTTTAAAAAAGTACATATGTATGTATACATTTAATAAGAGTTAAGGAAACAGCTGTTTTCCGAGTTTTTAACCCTTTTACTCATTTACTCAGTTAATGTAATGCTCCGTTTCCTATCGAATCAAAATACTTGCTAGAAAATTATCAAAGTTGAAAACAAATAATAATAAAGGGATATATTTCTCTAAAAACGGGGGTTGGGGGCATGTTTAAGTTTAGGATGTCTTTAGCGACATAAGAATTATCAGGAATAGTCTCAGAAGTTATTTCTATGCTACACAGTGATATTAGCAGCTATTAGCAATTTTCTTCTATCATTGTTGGGCTTCAGGTATTTTGATAAAAAATTCCCATGCCTTGGATACTGTGAGGAGAGTGTGGTTCAGCCTTTTACACAACCCTCTCCCCATGGATCTTCCTTGGCAGGTTTTTTTTTTCAAATGATTTCTGACTAACCAGTGGACATGTTCACCTCTGGAATCGCCTCCACCGGATAGGCATCATACTGTACCAGCTCACTGCTCCCTGTGCGCTTTGGGAGTAATAATGAAATTTACATTAGCAGTTTAGGCCTGTATGGCCAACACTTTTTCCATTTTGCTACCTTTTTGATTTCTATTTTTTAAAGGCTTCTTTGTATTGGGCTGCAAGGAGGGAAATAGTCTGACGCATTTCTTGACATGATTTAAGAACAGAAAAAAAAAACATTTGCCCTTAATGAGTTATTTCTCAACATAGTAATTATTATAGTTCTGCCTTTTCCTGCTCATTTATACTTTCAGGAACATATAGGAAAGCACGTCTGCTGTTGCTTGATATGTACATGAAACTAAAAGAAACTGGCATCAGAATTCCACATGATATGTCTCGAAACTTAATGTTATTGCATACCTATAACATTGCAAAGGTAATTTTTTTCTTTTAAAACTTCAATTAATATGACATGTTTCTAACACCATCTGAATATATATATTGGAGTCTCAATAACTCAAAGCCTTATAACTCGAATATTCCTTTATCTGGAGGTTTTCAATAGGTCCCAAACTTTTGCGAATGTTGTGGGAACTTCCTATAACTTGTAGTACCCATATCTCAAAGCTTTTAGCCAGTTTTTTAGGACTTCCAGTTATCAAGCCTCGACATTATATATACACTGGAGTGCAAAAATTAAGGAAAATTGAAAATAAGCATCCTGAAATCCATGTCAAAGTTTTCAGAAACTTTTTGCACTACAGTCATTTTTGCGAGCCTCAAACTACACTATTTTCGAACCATAATCCGCTGATGGAGAATTTCCAAACATTAAACCTTCAACCATGGAATAGACCTTAAATAAACTACATGCTGCATGGCGGGTGCAGGAAAAGGCTGGCGATCTAAAAGGAAAAAAGGACATTTTATTTTTCCAGATTTTTCTCCCGGGCCATAAATATTTTCATATTTATTTTCTTTCTGTCTGTAATCCAACGATTGTTTTTAACGCATAATTTGCAACTAATATATTTTGCCATTTTATTGTGCACCATACACGTGCCACACTATACAATTGAATAAAACCATATGCAGGGGGAATTCTACTGAATCTGCCATACCATAGGGGGTGATAGAACAACCCAGGCAGAACAAAGAACCACCCATTATCATGTCCTATTTATTACCCTAACCTGGTTATATCGGATGTAAGAAAAATGAGTGAAAAAAACTAAATTCTGAGAATGAGACCAATTTCTGACGTTTCTGTAAGACCTACACACAAAATAAGTACGTACCGTAAAATGGGGTGTATAGGAACAGCGGGGTCAATCGGAACAAAACTTCCCAGCCGTACAAAGAAATTCTTCATAAATATACTATTGGGTATTTTTCGGCATGAATTTTTTTTTAGAAAGGTAAGATCATAGGAAGTAGGAAAAAAATACTTTTGTCAATCTGGCAACGCTACTGGCTTCTAAAGAGGGCTGCACGTTGAATGCTAGAAAACATCACATTTTCATAGACTGCAAAACTTCATATGCAAGAACAAACCTTCTTATATTTAAAAACTATGAGTGGTATGTTTCAATTATACATGTATCTGAACAACAGAATACTACATTAGAATTTACATTTTTTATAAATTGTGTCATAAAAGTGAAGAATTCTGAAAAATGCCATGGGAAAAAAATTTGCGGGGTGAATCGGAACACTTAGTTCTGTTGTTCCAATTCAAACTTATTTGAAGGAAATTGTTTGAAAAATCAAGATTCTAACCCCAATTCTTCTAATCAAGACAGGGACAAGGATTTATTACTGTTTATCCCTTCTCGTGAGCAACTAGATCTTAGAATGACAAAAGTTACAGATTTCAAAAGATTTTTTCTCCAGGAGACTTTTTTTTTTACTTAAAATAAAAGGGAGAAAGTCACATAGACTTTATGTAGTAAACGTCCAGCACACAGACAGTGATGAATAAGCGAAAAAATCTTTCAGGACAATCCCCGAAACCCAGAAATTTCAAAAAACTAAAGAAAAGGCAGAGTTCATCCCAGGAGATGTTATGAAAAAACTTAAGCCAAGTCACAATTGCTAGTTTAAAGGACAAGTACATATTTGTGGACAACATGAGTGACTTCCATTCATGTTAAATCTTTGCATTTCAATTCAAAAGCTTTTCTTAAAATTATTTTTCATAAGTTCAAAATTATTTTGAATTTTCACAAATTATAAACGTTTACTGGTACTGAAATTATGCATTTATTTGACAGTAATTATCTGTTCTTCTTCTCCCCCATCAATATTACTCATGTTTGTGAGACCTATTACAGATAAATTTGAAAAAAATAAAAATTTTAACAAGTGTTCCGATTGACCCCTATCAGCGGGGTGATTCGGAACACCCATAATTTGCTATATAGTTTAATAATAATTGCTCAAAATCTTTTGTCTTTGCTTGTAATATCAAAAGTAAAGCAAGACCGAAGTTTTTACCCAAAAAATCAAATTAAAAAAAAATCTTTTAACTGCTTTTTTTACAATCAAAGCTGAAAAGTGTTCCGATTAACCCCATTTTACGGTATTTAGAAAGAACAGACTAAATACTACAAAATGACACTTTTCCCATCAAGATAATAGAACATTACAGCGAGCTACAAGCTTTGAAACATCAGAAACACTCAGAATTAAAATGACACCCAAATTTTCAAAAACAATCGTATGAGTTACAACCGGTCAAATCTATGGTTCTAAATTTTCTATTTCATGTAAGTGTACTCTTCCCTTTTTCCAAGAAAAGGAAAGTTGTATAGCTAAATATTGTGTCATGCTGGTTCTGCCTTGTTTCTCTTATCCTAGCCCTGAGACTGCTTAAACAGCAAAGTGTGATGGCTGTATCCTAAAAACATTCTTTCTGGAAAAAATGCTTTAACTGACCCATAAGCAGCAGAATTTTTAGAAATGGTTACTGTGAAAGAATAACGGTAGCAAAAAGTGGACTAAAATAGCATTGTGGATGTCGACGTATATACACTGCTCGACATTGAAAATGCAACACCAAGAAGGAGTGGTCAGAAATTGATGAAATTTGGTAAGAAGACAGAGACAGCATGGAACAATAAGTGATATTTATTTCAAAATAAATAAGCAAAATTTAGAGCGAGGACGGCGTCGGCTCAGTAAGAAGTAGGACCACCGCGGACAGCGATGCACGCAGAAACACGTCTAGGCATGGAGTCAATAAGCCTGTGGATGGTGTCCTGAGGGATGGCACTCCATTCCCTTTCAACCATTTGCCACAGTTCATCCTCTGAACGAGGCAGTGACAGGTTCTGTAAACGGCGTCCAATCACGTTCCACACATGCTCGATTGGTGACAAGTCAGGAGAGTATGGTGGCCAGGAAAGCATCTGTACACCTCGTAGAGCATGTTGGTTGATTCCAGCACTGTGAGGCTGGGCGTTATCCTGTTGAAAAATTGCATTTGGCAGACCCTGAAGGTAGGGGATTGCCACCGGCCGCAGTACATTATCTACATATCGTTGGGCCGTCATAATGCCCCGAATACGAACTAGAGGTGATACGGAATTGTATGCAATAGCGCCCCAAACCATTATGCCACGTTGTCGCGCTGTGGGGCGTTCCACAGTTACTGCCGGATTCGATCTTTCTCTACGTCGACGCCACACACGTATGCCATGACTATCGCTGGACAAACAGAAGCGGGATTCATCTGAGAACACTACGGTTTGCCATTCTGCCATCCACGTCGCTCTGGTCCGCCACCATTCCAAACGTTGAAGTCTGTGCTGTGAGGTCAATGGCAGTCTTCTTAGCGGGCGCCGTGATTGCAGGCCACGTGCAACCAGTCGACGGGAAATGGTTCTGGTCGACACAGAAACATCCAGGGTACCTTGCACGTGCTGCAGAATCGACGTACAAGTGACTTGCGGGTCCGCCACAGCTTATCGGTGAATCCGTCGATCCAAGCGGTCTGACGTCACTCTGGCTGCACCTGCACCCCTCAATGTGGCTACATTTCCTCTTTCCAACCATCTCCGACATAGCCGATGCACAGTGCTTGCATCCATGTGGGTATCAGCTGCAATTTGACGTATGGACCAACCTCCTCTTCTCAGTCTGATCACCATACCCTTTGTAAAGTCGTCTATATGCTGGAAGTGTCTTCGTTGAGGACGGCGTGGCATTTCCTCCTATCACACGTATCCTTCGAGACAAAAACCAAATTTCTCCGATAATTAGTCTGGCAGAAAAACCAACATGAACATAGCCCACTTTTCAACTTCATTCTCTTATATCTTACTTCACGTGCGTCGGAGAGCTGCGCATTTCATATCATTTTCATAACTCAGTGACGTGCGTCTTCGGTAAAATTTGCATGAATTTCTGACCACTTCTTCTTGGTGTTGCATTTTCAATGTCGAGCAGTGTATAGGTTCCTGTGAATATGTATATAGTTAGAGAAATTTGCACCCATTAAAATTAACATTGGACCAACTGTTGGAAAAATAAACGTCATCTTACTGAGGTTGTCGAGTTGTCTGCATGTTGAGTTACCAGAGTTCCACTGTATATATAATATAATAAAATATTATAACATAGCACAAGAAAAGCAAATATTCGAAAATGAAAGAGGCAAATTAAGAGTAGTAAATCTTAGAAAGGTTGAGTCCAGCATTCATCAGCCATGGGGGATTCAAGAGTGGTCAATCCCCCATGGCTGATAAGTACAGGACCTTTCTTAGAATTGCTACTCTTAATTGCCCCTTCATTTTTGTATTTGCATTTCTTGTTTTATGTTATGTTTTATTTGCTATGTTATATACTTGCCTTACATTAGTTTACCTGCTTTGTACGTCTATAGACTTTTGGTGTGCTCTTTTCATCTTTCTTTGAATATTAGCTATAATTTATATATATATATATATATATATATATATATATATATACACTGAAGTGACAAAAGTCACGGGATACCTCTTAATATCGTGTCGGCCCTCCTTTTGCCCGGCGAAGTGCAACAACTCGACGTGGCATGGACTCAACAAGTCGTTGGAAGTCTTCTGCAGGAATATTGAGCCATGCTGTCTCGATAGACGTCCATAATTGTGAAAGCGTTGATGGGGCAGGATTTTGGGCACGAACAGACCTCTCGATGGTGTCCCATAAATGCTCAATGGGATTCATGTCGGGCGATCTAGGTGGCCAAATCATTCGTTGGAATTGTCCAGAATTTTCTTCAAACCAATTGCGAACAGTTGTGGCCCGGTGACATGGCGCATTGTCATCCATAAAAATCCCATCGTTGTTTGGGTACATGAAGTCCATGAATGGCTGCAAGTGATCTCCAAGTAGCTGCACATAAGCATTTCCAGTCAATGTTCGGTCCAGTCGCACTAGAGGACCAAGTCCATGCCATGAAAAAACAGCCCACACCATTACGGAGCCACCACCAGCTTGAACAGTGCCTTGCTGACAGTTTGGGTCCATGGCTTCGTGGGGTCTGCGCCACACTCGAACCCTACCATCGGCTCTTACCAGCTGAAATCGTGACTCATCGGACCAGGCCACGGTTTTCCATTCATCTAGGGACCAACCGATATGCTCACGTGCCCACGAGAGTCGCTGCAAGCGATGTCGTTCTGTCAGTAAAGGCACTCGAGTCGGTCTTCTGCTGGAATAGCCCAAGAAATCCAAATTTCTCCGCACAGTTCTAGCAGACACGTCCATTGTACGTCCCACATTGATTTCTACGGTGATTTGACGCAGTGTTGCTTGTCTGTTAGAATTTACGACTCTTTGCAGACGTCGCCGGTCTCGATCTTTAAGTGCAGGCGGTCGACCACTGCGCTGTCCATGGTGGGATGTTATGCCTGAAATTTCATACTCTCGGCACACTCTTGACACAGTGGATCTGGGAATGTTGAATTCTCTAACGATTTCCGAAATGGCATGACCCATGCGTCTAGCTCCAACTAACATTCCGCGTTCAAAGTCTGTTAATTCACGTCGTGCGGTCATCATCACGTTAAAACCTCTTCACATGAATAACTTGAACAGAAATGAAAGCTCTGTAAAAGCACTGCGCATTTATACCTGTTCTATGCGATGCTACTGCCATCTGAAAATTTGCATATTGCTATCCCATGACTTTTGTCACTTCAGTGTATATATATATACATATATATATGTATATACACTGAAGTGACAAAAGTCATGGGATAGCAATATGCAAATTTTCAGATGGCAGTAGCATCGCATAGAACAGGTATAAATGCGCAGTGCTTTTACAGAGCTTTCATTTCTGTTCAAGTTATTCATGTGAAGAGGTTTTAACGTGATGATGACCGCACGACGTGAATTAACAGACTTTGAACGCGGAATGTTAGTTGGAGCTAGACGCATGGGTCATGCCATTTCGGAAATCGTTAGAGAATTCAACATTCCCAGATCCACTGTGTCAAGAGTGTGCCGAGAGTATGAAATTTCAGGCATAACATCCCACCATGGACAGCGCAGTGGTCGACCGCCTGCACTTAAAGATCGAGACCGGCGACGTCTGCAAAGAGTCGTAAATTCTAACAGACAAGCAACACTGCGTCAAATCACCGTAGAAATCAATGTGGGACGTACAATGGACGTGTCTGCTAGAACTGTGCGGAGAAATTTGGATTTCTTGGGCTATTCCAGCAGAAGACCGACTCGAGTGCCTTTACTGACAGAACGACATCGCTTGCAGCGACTCTCGTGGGCACGTGAGCATATCGGTTGGTCCCTAGATGAATGGAAAACCGTGGCCTGGTCCGATGAGTCACGATTTCAGCTGGTAAGAGCCGATGGTAGGGTTCGAGTGTGGCGCAGACCCCACGAAGCCATGGACCCAAACTGTCAGCAAGGCACTGTTCAAGCTGGTGGTGGCTCCGTAATGGTGTGGGCTGTTTTTTCATGGCATGGACTTGGTCCTCTAGTGCGACTGGACCGAACATTGACTGGAAATGCTTATGTGCAGCTACTTGGAGATCACTTGCAGCCATTCATGGACTTCATGTACCCAAACAACGATGGGATTTTTATGGATGACAATGCGCCATGTCACCGGGCCACAACTGTTCGCAATTGGTTTGAAGAAAATTCTGGACAATTCCAACGAATGATTTGGCCACCTAGATCGCCCGACATGAATCCCATTGAGCATTTATGGGACACCATCGAGAGGTCTGTTCATGCCCAAAATCCTGCCCCATCAACGCTTTCACAATTATGGACGTCTATCGAGACAGCATGGCTCAATATTCCTGCAGAAGACTTCCAACGACTTGTTGAGTCCATGCCACGTCGAGTTGTTGCACTTCGCCGGGCAAAAGGAGGGCCGACACGATATTAAGAGGTATCCCATGACTTTTGTCACTTCAGTGTATATTGAAACAGGCAAACCTGATGAAATGCTGCACTTTGGTTCGCTTTTGTATTTTGGTTTTCATCTTTTCATTTTATTTGCCTGTTTCAATATTAATGTGCTGTTTTGTTTCTAGCGGCTTTGCACTGACAGTTCAGTACAGGCTTTGATGTTCATGTATTTTTATGTCTTTTGGGATATTAATTCCCCCCTTTTTAATTATATGTATTTCTGTATTCTGTATATATATATATATATATATATATATACCAGGGACGTGCCGTCTGGGTAGGCAAGGTAGGCAGTGCCTACCCACGAAGAAAACAGATCAACCTCACTACTTCATTCAATGACATTTAATGCGTTGATTGGAAAAAAATATTTCGGTTTCACACAGCAATAATAGAAAAAAAATAGAATTTTTCCATTTTGGTACACTTGAAAAGCAGCGACCGTCGGTGCTTTTCGACCTCCGTATCTATGCAATGCTTAGCATGCAAAATACCCCCGTGCCGCACTTTTCCCCCTCTTCGCGTTAGCCAAAGCGACCTTGGAGGCAGAATGAAATCTGCCTCTCTTGTAACCGACGAAGATCGAAAACGCGAAGATTAGCTCGAAGGCTACATACACTCTTTCTCTGCCGGTCTCTTCGATTCTCCGCTGCAATTTGGACGTTATGTGCAGGGCGGTGAGCGTTAGCAAAATATTCAATGGTTTTGGCATCTTGATTCGTTTTTTGTATGGTTGTTTGTTTTCTATGAAATGTTTCCGTAATTTGCAAATGTTTTGTGTTTTCATTTGTCATAATGTTTCCCATGTTTAAGTTGAAACGTCAGGATAGTTGTTCTGTTTAAACTTTTTGAAAAAAAGAAAAAAAGACTTACGACTTAAATGGACAAAATATTGAAAAATTCATATCATTATTATATGGAAGTCAATTTTAAAATTAGCATTTAGAGTTCATAAGGATGCATTCAGCAGTCTAGAAAAAAAGTACCGAAACTTTTTGACATTATAAGACGGATTGCAGATTTGTAGATATTTATTGGAACAAGGTTTTTTTTTTTTTTTTTTTTTTGACAAATGTATAAAAAATGTACTTGATTTTATTTTTGAAAAGTGAACTGAGCCAACTGTTTCCAGAAACAGATGTTGTTGCAGTTAATTTTGACTATACCAGCCACAATTTTTTTTTAGAGTGAATATTTTTGGCCACAAAAAGAACTAAGAGCAACAAAAGGAACATGGAACATAATGACTAACAACCTTTATTTCTTGTTTTGATATCCATAGAAAAAGAAAGTGAACAAAATGAAACAAGACCCCACTTTCAATTTTTATGAAAGTCACAGATATTTTCCCCACAATGAAAGAAAGAAGAATGGATTTTCTATAGAATCAGATGAAAATATTTTTATATATGTTTATACTAGGGACTACGTAAATGTCAATCATATTCATACTGTTTTATTACGGGTAACAACATATGCTTTTTTTCAACATATGTTTATTCCGCAAATTATCTCATCTGCCTACCCTGAGCGTTCGTTCACGGCACGTGCCTGATATATACATACATACATACATACTAGCTGACCCGGCCACGCGTTGCTGTGGCTAAGGTATGGGTTAAACTATAATGTTTCAATTAAAACGAAAAACTTTATTACCGTTATAGAGATCAACTTTATATAAATATGAATTTAAGGTCAAAATATGAAAACAATCGAACAAAAATTTCCTAAGTTTGCTAGAAACAAAAAATCAACAAAAAATGTAGCATTTTAGTACTTAGAAATATTGTATTCAAGCTTGTAACAATTGAGTTAATTAAAAATTTGCTAATTGCTATTGCAACATTTTATTTTTTAATGTAACATTTTATTTTTTAATAATGTAGGTAGGGTAGATAATTAACCAATATTATTTGTTATTTTTTGAATTATAAATATTTTTAATTTCAGTTTAACTCAACACTAATCGATGCACAATATTCTTTGTTAATCTGTCTCTTGTAAACAAAAATAGATTGGACGGTTTTCCCACACGGGAGCAAGCGACCTATAGTTGCCCATGGGAAAAACATGGATTTTCTAAATCTAAACCGTAAATTGACATTGTTTGTCCTTGGGACTTATTAATAGACATGGCGAAAGCTAAACGAATGGGAAACTGTAGCCTTTTGAAGGGTATTGAAGATTCTCACTGTGTCATTGGGATACGTGGCAACAGAACTACTTCATCTTTAAACTTGCCAGTCAAAATGATTGCCTCAATAATGTTCCCGGTGATTTTTTTGATAACTTAACGCGTACCATTGCATAATCTCGGTGGATTTAAATTATGTAGAAGAACTATGGCTGAACCAATTTCTTACCACAGATTATGTAGTGGCATTCCGGGTATGTTTAAGGAATTTTAGTCAAGAATACAGAAAAGCTGGTAGCTAAACAGATAATTTGCAATAAAAAATATATTGCGGTCCTAAATTGAGATAAAAACTATCCTATCATTTAAGTTGGACCAAACTGAAACTGCGTGCAAAATTTGGTTAAAATCAGTTCAGTAGCTGAGGAGTCCATTGGACACAAACACAGGGACACATAATTTTTATATATTATAAGAAAGATTATTACTTGTTTACTGCGCTCCAGAAGCTGCCAGAACGTGTGCTTTATGTCGTTCAGCCATGGAGGTGTCAAAAAAGGCTTAGTAAAAAGGCTTAGCCAAGAACACAGAAAAGCTGGTAGCTAAATACATAATTTGCAATAAAAAATATATTGCGGTCCTAAATTGAGATAAAAATTATCCTATCATTTAAGTTGGACCAAACTGAAACTGCGTGTAAAATTTGGTTAAAATTGGTTCAGTAGCTGAGGAGTCCATTGGCTACAAACACAGGGACACGTAATTTTTATATATTAAGATATATAATGTGTGTGTGTGTGTGTGTGTTAAGGTGGTCTTTAGTTTTTAGCTCTGTTTCTCCTTAAGTCTCACCCCCTCATTTTTTTTAAATATCTGGTCTAAATAACACTAGAAAAAATAGGTCATTCTCACTATTTTAAATAGTGCTGCAGAGGCTTTAAATATGACCATTTTTTGAATTTTTTTTTTTTTTTTTTTTTTTTTTTTTTTTTTTTTTTTCAAATTTTAACAAATAAGATATTTAAATAATAATAAAGATTTTATTTCCCATAATTAATGAAATAAATAAAATATGCCTCGAAATATAGTTTTAAATTTATTGATATAATATGTAGCAAATGAAAGAGCTCCGAGTTCAAATCATGAGACAATCCAAATGGAACTGCTTGCAGTTTCAAGGGGAGATGAGCGATAACTTGCAGGGACTGTAGCCATTAAGTATGCTGTAATAACTTATGCATTTTGTAGTCAAGCAATTCCACTCATTAATTTAGTTATTACTTCTGTTAAATATTTGTTTTTAGTTAAAATAGAAAGAAAAACTTGTTTAAAAAATTTTGGAATTTGGCTATTTTATTTCCTTTTTCACCCCTTTTGCAGCACATGTTATTATTTTTTTAAAAAAAATCACCAGTTTTACCAATTACTTACTGACCCAAAAGGAAAATAATGGGGAGTGAGACTTTTAAAAATGTAGAATGATTTTTCCCCCATATGCTAAGTACCATATCAACTTATATATATGTATATATATATGTGTGTGTGTGGTGTAAAAAATTACAAAAACAAAATTAACAAAATGTAAATTAAAAGAAATTAAGAAACCAGACTAATTACCCATCATTTCTTTTAGTTACTTCGTTCTTATTAGTGTTCGTACTTTCTATAATTTACTTGAAATTTTTTACACTGTTTACTTCACTTATTGGCTTATCTGCTCATATGTAAATGTAAATTCTTTCTTTAGATTCACATGCAAAGAGGTGATCATGTAAAAAGTGCTCAGATGTTTGTCAGAGTGTCTAACAATATTGGAAAGTTTCCTCGAAGTAAAGAAACTGTATTTTAAATTTAAATGTAGTTTTAAATATTGTACTGTATCATAAAATATTTTGAAAACATTCAGTTAACTTTTTGAAAACAACTAGTGTTTTAAATGGATGTAGTGTTAATATAATTGCATAAGCTTTTTGAGATGTAAGCTCTGAGATGTGTGTATGAAATTCACATTCCATTGCAATATTTCATATTCATTATTTTGTTACTTTAACTCAGCGGTGGCCAACCCGCGGCACGCGTGCCACAGGGTGGCACGACTAGGTATTCAGAGTGGCACGCGAAGAAATACCGAACAGTTGAAAAAAAAATATTCAGGCTCTTTGCCATTACTGAAGAAATAGTTTAATTAATTTTTAATTATAATTATAATAATCATATTGACATAAAAATATAGTCAATATAATTAAGGCCTGATTACAGAAAAGGAAAGGCAAGCTTGAGCTTCAATTCAAAATTTTCAGTGGGGCAAAAAATGAGACTAAGAGCTGTTATTTAAAAATTGCAGATTTTACTTGAAAGTGCATTTAAGAGAACGTAATGTATTTTTCAAGAGTGCATTCCTAAAGAGAATTTTTAGAAATAAGATTTGGAGTATTTGAGGATTTGTTTCAGTGTACGTACAATATAAAAATCTCCCCCCCCCCCAAAAAAAAAATAGGCAGTGGGAGGAAAAAGAAATGGGAATGAGCTTCCCATAACTTTAGAGGTAAATCGAGAACTAGGTATAATAGTTATTTTTAGAAATATAGCCATGCATAGATGACATGAGCAATCAAGTTGGTTCACTTAGTGTCTTAACTACAACACTGCAATATAAAATACTAGCTTTAAATGAAAACTGTGCCACCACAGACAATGCACAATAAAACATTTTTGTCCGTTACACATATGAAAATTTCGATATTATTGGAAAACTTAATTTGTGCAAACTAGTTTTAACAACAAGAGTGGGAATTTTTAAAGAACGTAACAATAATTGAAAACAAAGCAGCCAGAAAAAATTTAGATTTTTTTTTGCACTGATGTGTTACGTTGCTTGAAAATTATTTAAGAATATTTTTCCCAAATAAAATATTGTACTATCCATCAAGAAACTTTTTGTAACATAGACTTGAACTTTTGTTGATGTCCCTATGTTGTCTTTACAAAATACGAGCTTTAGCTTGTATTTTGTCAGTTTCAAATCAACGAATATTTCTTGTACTAAGCTTCCCCACTACTGAGACTTTGCTAGGTGTCTATTAGCCAGGGGAAAGGGGGTAATGGTGCAGATTGTGCAATCAAGCTTATAAGGAGGAATTTTGGGGGGGGGGGGAGTCCTTGTTCTTGAGTTACTCTGAAGCTTTTAGGGAGGGGAAAACCATTTTTTTGGGGGGAAGGGAATGAATACTCCTGCAGATTTATATAGAAAAGATGTGCTACTTGTGAGTAAAAACCATATAATCAGCCTATAAGTAACATTTTCTCACCTTTTCACATTTTTCAATTTATTCAAAAAATTGAAAGTGGCACGCAGAACTATTTTTCCCCTCAAAGTGGCACGATCCCGAAAAAGGTTGGCCACCCCTGCTTTAACTGCTGTGAAATATTTTCTAATACCTCAAAAGAATATGTTTTTGTGCAAATCCTATGCATAAATATATTTTATCTGTTAATAGCTTAGAAATCTTTGATAGTTATGAAAATAAGTAGTAATTACCATACTTATATATAAAACTTATTTGTGTCTCTGGATGAATACCTTTTTTCTACAAGTCATTTTTAATGCGGTGCAACAGATTAATTATACATTTTTTGGAAATTTGACATCCAATATCTTGGCCCTATACCAAAGTGCATTTTATTATACATTTTGCTTCATTACTCTCTCTCTGAAATGGAATTAAATCACTCAACATTATAATGAACTTCTTGTTTTTAAGGTAGCCTTGATTATCATGTTTTACCTTTTTTTTTTTTGTAAAATATTTTTTATTATGCTATTTCAATGCATCAAAATTTTTTATACATCATCCTAATTACCTGTTGAGTTCGTAACTCCTTGTAATAGAAAATGTTCTTATACCGGAAAGTTGTTTATACATCTCCCCATTAATATGTCGTTTAGATGAAGTCCTATTCAATCCCTACAAAATTCAAAAGAAAAAACATTTCATAACTCAATTTAATTTATATTACTTTAAGCAATGCTCAATAGTAATCAAGAGTTAAGAGGAGGATAAAAGATTTTTCCCCCTCCTCTGGATAACTGTATAATACAATTGCACTAATATTAGAAATATACAGTGAAAAATAGACTTTATGATATACAAGAAAATTATTATTTATTACATTTTAATAGTTTTGTTTAAAAATCCAGCTTTAATCCTTTTAATTTAGAAGTATCACAGAATAATTTATGCTAATTGCATAAAAAAACAACTTGATTGCATTGCTAGGGTTAAAATTGTCAAAATAAAAAGGTCATTTTGATTACACATTTTTTTCATTTATACGTTGTTTCTCCAATCACTAAAAAGGCTTATAAACAATGCTTTTCTGTATTAGTATTTGTTAAAATGAAATTCACTGAATAATTCATCAATTTTTATGTTCATTGCCAAGAGGGAAAAAAATTTGCGCCCATTCAAAATAACAAGATTTTAGCCTTTCAATAAGTTATAATTTTTTTAATGTATATTTTAAGCATTATTCCTCTTAGTATCATCTCATTTAATATTTCACTGTTTGGATATTGAGATTTTTTCTCGAAATTTATCTATTTTTATTCATTGTTTTTAGTATTTTTAATGTTATTATTTGCAGGCTTTGTACAAATACTTACAACTGCAGTGTTGGAATGTATCAAAGCAAATTTTTTGCATTCTGCCAATAAAATAGCCCAAACTCTTATGAGATCAGAACACAAGTCTCAAATCCCCGTTAAATACAAGCAAAAAGTAGAATGGGCAGTCAGGTAATTTCTTTCCCAAGTATATGTAATTTATGCAACATGTACAATGTTTATATAATTACACTGGCTTAAATTCCATTAAATAGAAAAGGAAGGAAAGAAGATCCACCAGAACCAACTTTACCCTGTCCATATTGTTCTGCAAATGTGCCTCAAACAGTTTTGCATTGTGAGCATTGTCAGTATGACTTACCTTATTGCATAATTACTGTAAGTTTGCTGTTTTTCATTTTCTTTGTTAATTATGTATTTAGCTTGTTGTATTTGACATTGGTTCCTTTTTTCTCTGAAGTCCATTGTCATTTAAAGTTTGCCATTTAAAAATCCAGTAAACATTTTCTTTTCAACTAACAGCTCTTATTGAGGCAGACAATATCTACTCAACTAAACAGACTATAATAGTATTAAAATAATTATATATATAATTATATAACATGTTCTGGAAACATGTAGTCAGCTATGGCAGCATCTCAAAAAAAAGGGGGGGGACTCCTTGTAACTCGAGAAATATTCCAATTACTGATAACATCTTAGTATCTGAAGTTAAAAATGCAAGACAACGTGTCCAAAAGTACAAATAAAATGTTTAAAAAGAGTTAGAAACTCTCAAATAGCTATTTCGGGGCTATTATAAATGAAGCCCCATCATCAGTGCAAAAAGATGATGGTTCACTTGACTGTGGTCAGTGAACCATCATCTTTTTGCACTGATGATGGGGCTTCATTTATAATAGCCCCGAAATAGCTATTTGCTAGAGTTTTCTAACTCTTTTTAAACATTTTATTTGTACTTTTGGACACATTGTCTTGCATTTTTAACTTCATTAATTGTACAAAGTTTTCGACTGCTTTTCTTACAAAATCTTAGTATCTTTTGAAAGCTAACAGATTGGAGATTATTTTGAGAGAATTATATAAAAAAAAATTTTGTTGACTTTTATAATATTAAAGTGTATATACACCTTAATTGTTTTCACTCATATGAAAACTCAGTATTTGGAGGGTTTTTTTTTTTACTTTTATTAATAAAGCAATTTCCGTAATCCAAAAATTTGTTTTGCATTTCAACCAAATAGCAGCATTTAAAAATATAGTCTGTGGGCCAAGCACCGATATCGTTCAAGTTTGTTTACCAATCTCTGGGACAACGGGAACTTGCTTGAAATCTATTAATAGTGATGTACTCAATCGAAAAATCCAATGTTCCCAAGCAGAGCTTGTCTCATTAAGTTTTAATTAGAAACTGAAATAGGGACTATATTCTTTAGCCTGTTGGCTCTTTCACAACAAAAATTGTCTCTAGGTGGCGCTTTTGCACAAAATATTTGTAATTTAAAATTTCAATAAACAGTTTTTCTACCTTAATTTTTCTTTTCCATACGATTTTATGTTGCAAAATATATTAATAAGTTATAATATACTTACTTCATATCTTTTGTGATTTAATAACAAAGAAAATCGAAAAATGTATCAATCCGCATTTCCACTTGCTCTTAATCTCGTTGTTTCGTTAATTGCACTACAGCCAGCATTAGATCAGTCAAGTACAAGATTTGAAAGTCACTTTACTGCACAAAAAACATATTTATTGACAACTGAATCGCAATAACCGACGTACAAAATCTTTAGAACATAAACAACAACTCTAACTGATGCCATGTGAAGCAAATATTATAAAATTAAACATTAGCAGACGATACACTAAAAATTAAAAAGTAAGTTTCATTTTCTTGTTTTCATGTTAAACCTCTCTGTTTCTTATCATTGCTGCATTTTTTTAACAGACGATATTTTAAAAGTTAATTTTGTATGACTGTTTTATAACTTGGCATGCAGTTTTATTTCTAATTAATATTATAATACACCTTACTGTTGGTTGGAAAAATAACGCATTGGGTCTTTACTTATCATATCAACTACTCTCGGTATTTGCCAGTTTATTTACATGAAATACTAAATTTGCGTGTGATACATGCGTATGCTCACAGTGAATAAGTGTTTGTAAATTTGTGGCTGATATATAAACTATGAATGTATTTTGTAGCATAAAGAAAGACCAGGTTATAGAGCAAGCAGGTAATCGAAATTAAAAAACAAAGAGAGGATTGACAAGAATCGAGGGTAGGGCTAACAAAGTAAAGACAGGAGCCCTATAGTCTTCAGAAACTTTTTGAACGTAAAAAGCCTGAATTTCGACTAAAATACCAAAATTCAGCTACAATTGAAACGAAGTGCAAGAACTCAGCTCCAATGAGCTCTGCAGAAAGTTAAACCCTGTTTTTGGGCAGCTCTCTCTATCTTGTGTGTAATTTGCTGGAAGAACAAAAAAAAGGGGGGGGGGGAGTTCAGGAAAAAAGATTTTTAACCTGCAGAAATCCAAAAAAAAGGAATCAATGGTAAATAATTCATTGAGTACACATTATAAATACTGACATCATTGAAATAGTGAAACACTTTCTACTGCAATAGATAATTTGCAAAACCATATCTTCAATGCATAATAGAAAACTCCTTCAAAAGAATATACATGAAGGTGCAAAATATGCATAAATGATTTTTCTGATCATGATAATTCAGTTGGAATTAATATTTGATAAATTTGACGAAGAATTTCATCCATAAACTCACATTTTTAGCATTGAAAAGGATGTTTCTTGCAACGCCGAAACACGTGTATGCCGTTTTCCTGCTCATTTTGCGTTTAATATGTTTTTCATATGCTTTTTTTCATTACACAAATGTATTTATTTTCTTTTTTCAAATTTAAATTTAAATTGAAAAAAAAATTTCTTATTTTTGTTAACACTTTTTTTTTTAATATAAATATCTATCTACTGTCCGACCTCGAAACCTGCGCCTAGCACCGTTGAACAGTTCTATTTTAAAAAGGCAGCCAGCTTGATTACGAAAATGCACGATGGCAGCAATTCTACTTTGTCCGACATCATTTTATTTTCATAGACGTGATAAGGAAGAGAAATTTTTAAAAAAGAAAAACATCAAGAGGATTGACAAAAATCGATCAACACCTCAAATAAACGAATCCAACGAAAAACAACAAAGAAAAATCCCTTCCCATTCCTTATTTCTCTTATTACAATCACCCCTAGTTTCATAAAATCAATTGAGACCTGACCAGTGGTCGGAAGTAGCGCGCTACAAGTCGCGAAACTACTGTAGTAGCTACATTTTTTAGTAGTTTGTAGTGTCGCGCACTACTTTTTTTTTAAAAGTAGAGTAGTGAGTAGCGCAATACAAAAAAATAGTAGTTTGTAGCGATTTCTAGAAACTTTTTTTCAATTAAAAAAATAAATAAATAAATATTTTTATTATTTATTTTTTTTTTTAAAGAGAGAACGAAGGAAAAAACAAGGTTTGATTGACTGACTGGTACAAACCTTGCACGAGTACAGCAGCGGATGCAAGGAGAAATAAAAATCATAAAAATAGGAGCTGATCTTAGATACATCATTTTGACGAAATACATTTTATCTGTTTGATGTCACTGGTTTGTTAGGCATCATAATTTTTATATTTCTTCAAATAATTTTCATGTTCCTAAATATTCCCTGGCAAGAAATTTTTTAAAAATTGAAGGTTGAATTCTTTCAATCTTTTAACTTTTGAATCCTTTCTTGTAGCGAATATTCGTAAAAATTGTATTAAAAATCTTAAAAGGGCAAATTTTAACAATAAATAAATAAATAAATAAATAAGAAACAAAAAGGAAAAGTTACAATTAAATTCAAAGACAATTCCTAGTTCTATCCCATATTCAAATTCCAATTCATCCCATATGTAAACCACTTTTC
>JAXGGA010001718.1:45000-142327 GCA_038373865.1 Uloborus plumipes | reverse complement strand
TCAAATAAATGTATAATTTCAGTACCAGTAAACGTTTATAATTTGAAAATTCAAAAATAATTTTGAACTTATGAAAAATGAAAAGTAATTTTAAGAAAAGCTTTTGAATTGAAATGCAAAGATTTAACATGAATGGAAGTCACTCATGTCGTCCACAAATATGTACTTGTGCTTAAAACTAGCAAGTGTGACTTGGCTTAAGTTTTTTCATAACATCTCCTGGGATGAACTCTGCCTTTTCTTTAGTTTTTTGAAATTTCTGGGTTTCGGGGATTGTCCTGAAAGATTTTTTCGCTTATTCATCACTGTCTGTGTGCTGGACGTTTACTACATAAAGTCTATGTGACTTTTCTCCCTTTTATTTTAAGTGAAAAAAAAGTCTCCTGGAGAAAAATCTTTTGAAATCTGTAACTTTTGTCATTCTAAGATCTAGTTGCTCACGAGAAGGGATAAACAGTAATAAATCCTTGTCCCTGTCTTGATTAGAAGAATTGGGGTTAGAATTTTGATTTTTCAAACAATTTCCTTCAAATAAGTTTGAATTGGAAACAACAGAACTAAGTGTTCCGATTCACCCGCAATTTTTTTCCCATGGCATTTTTCAGAATTCTTCACTTTTATGACACAATTTATAAAAAATGTAAACTTGATGTGGTATTCTGTTTGTTCAGATACATGTATAATTAGAAATATACCACTCATAGTTTTTAAATATAAGAAGGTTTGTTCTTGCATATGAAGTTTTGCAGTCTATGAAAATGTGATGTTTTCTAGCATTCAAGCGTTGTAGCCCTCTTTAGAAGACAGTAGCGTTGCCAGATTGACAAAAGTATTTTTTTCCTACTTCCTATGATCTTACCTTTCTAAAAAAAAATTCATGGCGAAAAATACCCAATAGTATATTTATGAAGAATTTCTTTGTACGGTTGGGAAGTTTTGTTCCGATTGACCCCGCTGTTCCTATACACCCCATTTTACTGTACGCTATAGTGAAGTCAGAAATTTTCGACGGCAACTGAAAATAGGTCAAAGGAGGTGGTGGAATAATAGCCAAAGACAATCGTTTCCAGTTCCATCTGAACTAAAAGTCTAAAACGAAAATCATCTCTCAAGTATACGCGTCCGCTGGAAGGTTAACTATTCTTTAGCTTCCTGGATAGTAATACTAAGGTAAGGACGTCTTTTCTATACATTCATAATATGAACGCATTTTCAAGAAGTCTTCTAACAACTTTACGATTTTTTTACTACATTAAAATATAATTTGCATTTCAAACCAATCGCAATGTTCTCCATGTAAAAGCGTGACTATTTTTTCTTCTAGTGCAGTCTTGAGCCCGTAATTTCAAATATTTTAGTGTGTATGGGGTGGGGGAGGGCGGAAGGGCGTGTATGCCCAATGCAATACTTTTTCGGGAAAAACAAAATCTGCTCCCATTTATATGCAAAACATCAATTTTCAAAAGATGTTTTTTTGGACGCGGGGGGAGGGGGAACGCCCTTCCTCTCGCCCCTAAATATTGGGACTCTGCAGTACATTTTAGAAACAGAAGGATTAGGAAGAATTATTCGAAAATTACTTATGAAAATATCCACATTTTTCTTCATTTGTGCATCAACATTTATTGCGGGTCAAATTGACCTTGACAGCATTTCTAGATATAAGTGCAAATTTTCGGAAAAGTATTTATGTTACGAGTTTAATTCTGGCTAATTGCTGTTCACCTAAAATTGATAAAGACAAAAAAGGAATTTTATCTTCAATTCATACTTTTCGTGCTGCGTTAAATTAAATAACGTTTCATGCCAAATTGCCATGGTCCGCAGTTTTAATGTTAAATATCCATAAGTAGAAACATTTTGTCCCAGAACATGCTGATGTAGATGTTGGAAGAGTTACTTTAGCCAAATAATTTGACCCTGAACTAATATTCAACCGTAGAAGTAATTACAAGATGCTTGTTCACTTAGAAGTATAAATTCTACATAAAATTATTTAATAAATTTGTATGTAGTGAGTTTTCAAATAATCTTAATGACTTTTCATTTTCGCAATCTATATTATTTATTTTAGCCTACACTATGGGGTAAACTTATCATAATAACAAGCTTACAAAAGCAATAATTTAAACTTATCTTCTCTATCACGAAAATTTACTTTATTTTGAAAAAAAAAATCAGCATTTTATCAGAAACTCTCAACAAGCATTATGATTTTTGTTGCTGTTGTCTTGTGCCAGCTAAGTAGCCAATTTGGATGCACTGCTTTACTTTTCCAACTGTACCGTAATTTAGTTTAAAGTCCGTTTATATGGTAGAAAATCCTTCACAGCACAACAACACATTCCGACAAAGAAAGGACAAGAGCAGGAAAGAGAAAGTATATCCACGGCAGAACAGGAATTTAAATCCAGAGCCTCCCAATCTGCAGTCAGAGCTATCTGACAATTAGACAAGATGGCCGGTGGCAATCATTATTTAAAAGATTTCATTCAGTTTGTTTTGGCTTTATATCTACGTTATACAACATCATTTTAAATAAAACTGTTCTCCTGTTTCTATATCTTCCTTTTGTTTTTGTTTTTACTATATTTAAGAAAATATACATTATAGGGTAAGTGCTCCAGTAGTCGGCCATTTAAGAGATCTTTTGTTGATCTTGGCTAACCTAGAACTTTCAGCTATCAATACAGCAACAAAAACGAGGTAAAACTTTAGAATGAACCTTTCTGATAGTGAATCACCTACTTGTTTCAGAAATTTAAAAAAAAAAAAAAGTTAAAATCCATACTGTTGTCACCACTAATAAATGCCCCAGTAGTCGGCCACACAATCATCTTTGCTGAAAAATAAGCAGAATCGCAATCTTGGATGACGGGCACACCATTCAAAATGAAATGACTCATTACTGATTCAAAAAAAGTACCCAAAACTTAACTGACACTGGTTGATGATTGAGGATAGGTACATGAATGTGTGAATACGTCATGTCTGATTTTGAATTAAAAATGTACTATTTATGAGGAGTTTTATGTCATTGTGGCTGACTACTGGAGACTGGCCGACTACTGGAGTACTTACCCTATTCCTTGAGCATTAAATAGCATGTTGCATTATCAATTCAACTTTCTTTAATTAATAATTCAGCATTTTGTTATATTAACTGTGAGCTGTTTGAAATAAACTAAAAATGAACATGTTTATTTAGTTATTTATTTTTAATTTTATTATTATTATTATTATCAAAAAAAAAAGAGAAAAAAAATATTAATTACTTCTTGACATACAAAGTGCACCATTCAAACAAAACTAATTGCACTTTTTTCCTAGAAATTAAAAAAAAAGATTATCAAGAACTTGGATTATGGCACCATTTTGGTTACATGGCAAATATACGTTAACTAGTCTTAAATATTTTTAATACATCATACTTGAAAGCATGTGTCCCTTATTTTTGCTTTTCTGAGAAGTGATGTAAGAGAAAAGATTTGTGTCTGCAGGATTAAGTTAACATTCAAAAGACATAACGCCGAAAAATATCTTTGTAATACATGATAAAAGTTGTAACATTCCATTTTATGAACTTCTTGAAAAGTAAGGGAACACTAATAGTTTTAAAATACTTTAAATGCGTTTAAAGTACCCATAAAATATTTTACTCCTTTAAAAAGGCGACTTTCTTGAAGATTAGAACTTAAGAAATTAGATTTCCTAGGAAAAATGTGTAAAAACCTTTCAATAAAACACAAGCGTAATGGCATTTTTTAAAGAAGAAAGGTTTTTTGCTGTGCTAGACATTTTGTAGCAATCGTGTTTCATTCTTTCTTTTCTTTCTTTGTTTCAACCTTTTTTGAGTTTTCTGCTTCATTTTGTTTGTTGCTAGCATATTTAAATCGTCTATAGAAGAAAAGCAATAAATGAAACCATACTGAAAATGAAACAATCAAAATGATTGCTTCAAAAAGTTTGGCTATTTTTAGAATGGGAAGTTAAAAGCATAGCAGTCATAAAAGAAAAAAAAATCTATTTTTCCCCTATGCAAAAAATTACATGGTTATAGACTTTTTTTTTTAATTCTTTTAAATAACAGTAATAGCGTGAAATAAGCGTCTTTTTTAAATCTTCAAACTAATGAGTAAAATGTTTGTGGTAATATCCGTACTGATAGGGTAGTTATTATGGCTAATACTTTACGCAAGATTTACTGTTTTTAATAAGCAGACGGTGCTAGTGGAAAATGAACATTGATATTTTAAAGTACTCCTTTAACTTCAGAAAATCTTTAAAAGTGTTATTTAAAACTCTTACCTCACTCTAATATTATTTTTATTTTTTTTTTTATGTTTCATAGTATAGTTTTTTCAAGTTGGATTTACTATTTTTCTACTTATTGTATATACTTTATTTTGGATCAAGCAGAAAACAGTTACACCTATTTTTCTCATTTATGTGATGGACAAACAGAAAACTCCCCGAAGTACAGAAACTTTAATATTCATTAATTAAAATTTTACATAAATCTTCAATCTGGATCATTAGACAAGGCTTTGGAAAACTTTTAGATTTTAATCCAAAAGGAAACCAAAATCGCGAGAAATCACCACAAATATACTTTATTAAAATGCAATAACAAACGAGCAAGATATCAGTAAAAAGAGGTATCTTTATGTTTCTAGAAAATTAATTAAAAATAAACATGCCGACTAATTTTCAAGTAGTGATTAAAATTTCGAAAACAAAGCCATAATAGATAAACTCAGTTAAAGAGCCGAAATGAAAATATTTATTTCGATAAACTTTCATTCAATTCAGATATGCTTTCATAATTAAATTATTGAATGAACTAAAAATAATATTTCGTGAATAAGAACTTGTGTTTAACAAAAATATTTTGAGATTAAAATTTTTTGTTTTCTGACCATTGTGAAATGGGCTCCTTATTTTGAAAAGTAATAACAAGGCTTCCCAAGAACGGAATTTTTAATTCAAAAGTTCTAAGAACTTAAATTAGAAAAAAAAGCAATAGAGCTTTTAAAAATATGAGTTTTTATGAAGAAAATTGATAATGCGCAATAATTAGTTTGCCTTGATTTTAAGGCAATTTGACAAAAAGCTAAATTACTATATTTTTGCAAATTTTAAACTACGTATTAAAAATTAAATGTTTTAATTATAAATACAATTTCAAAAAGAAAAATAGGAAAACGTACAGCCTTTCATTGCGACTGGATTCGATATCAAAAAAATGCAATTTAGCTTTAAATATATGTTAAGGTTGCGTACATTTCACACACTAACAGTGTTTGGTTTTCCAAGAGGTACTGACGTGTGACATCTTCTATTCCAAATTTATACCAGCCACTTAGTAAAAGAGTAATTAATTATGCAAAAATAATCGAGCTTTATAAAAAGGTTAAAAAGCTTCAAATGGTTAATTAATATATTTTGAAGAATTTTTTGGAAAAAAGACTTTTATTAAACACAAGATAAGCATTAAAGACCCATGTATTGATGAAACAATGATTTCCTGTGACAATGGGCCCTGATGCGAATGGGTGTAAATGACCAAATTTAAAATAATTGGGAATAACTCGTGGTAATGTCTTATAAACTCATCTGTTTTGCAGCAAATTAAGGCAGAAGTTTGAATTAACTTTAAGTTAATAAAGTAAGGAAATATTTTTCACAATTTTTGTAAAAATTTACTCCTAGTTGAACAATGTCTTTCAAGGCAAAAAACAACCTTTTTTTAGAAAATAAAATAAATGAATTTCAATTAAACAAAATATGGGATACAAAGCAGGAAGAATATGATGTAGGAGCAAAAACTCCTATGAAGCAAAGTTAGTGACAAGTACGTGGACGGTACTTTTCATGGTACCAGTAAATCGTGCACATGGTAAAGGTATAAAATAAGGTATTCAAAGTTTGCATTATTCGTTCGTATAAACATTATAATTCAAAAAAATTCAAAGAAGATGTAATTTTAACCACCTTATGAATTTTGTAAAAAAGACACAAGCACAGCCATTCAATGCAAATTTAAAAAACAGTTTTCTTAATCTAAAATCTCCACTCAGATTTTTATAGTTTATATTACAATTGTTGGTATGAAATGGAAGAAACACTCATAGATACGTATGCGTAGTTTTTTTTTTCCAAAATGTAAAAATAATAGCTATCAAGTCTGTTTCAGACGCGTGCGCCAGTTATTTAACTCTTCAAAGCTGTACTGTCATTTAGGGTAACCTTGAGTGATGTCAAAAATACGGTGCAAGACAGATTATTTTATAAAAACAGTGCAACCTAAATGCAGCAAAATAAAAATGATAATATTTAAAAATTCCATCTTTGCATTTCCCATTATCACAAGATTTCTATTATTTTTTACGTGGTATTGACTATGACAATATAGAAAAAACACTTTTACTAACTTTAAAAAAATGTTTTCTAACAATTAACTTCAGAATTATTGATAATCTAGCGGACCCGTGAGACGTATTCGTACTTAACAAAGTTAATGCAAACACCAGTTCTTTTAAGAATTTTTTTGAATGCCAGCAAAAATGTGAATGTTTTGTTTATTTAAAACTGATAGAAGTGATAAAAACTTTAAAAGAATGTCTTTCTTCTGAAGTTTGATCAAGCAATTCTGAAGTTATGGAATAAGGAAAAAAAAAATCTTTGACAGTAATATATATGATGATGAAAAGTTGGATTATAATTCTACAGAAGAAAAAAACTGATTAAAACGCTATGTTTCTGTCCGGATTCTAACTTATGACCTCCCCATTATGAGCATAAGGCTCCATCCCAAAACTCTGTGGTCTCTTAATATTCGGATGCTATGCAATGAAATAAGGTGTATTCAAAGACTGAAAAAAATGGGGGGGGGGGTGCATAAACTAGAGTTTTTAGACAGTATGTACACTACGTTATTGACTGGCACAATAAGCTTTAAAATGTGGAGTAAATCATGAACTTTAATATAAGAATAAGGATGACCTCGCGTAGTGACAGCAAACAAGCTTGAGCAAAATATAAGAACAAATAACCTTTGTATAATATTTGTAAAATAAACAGTAGAAATATCTTTCATACCCTTTTTAGGAAAGTGCAACTTTGAACCTTCAAGTTATTTTTAAAACCAAATGCACGAAAATGTTTTAAATGACGCAGGTTACAGTTACCCTAAATGTTTGTACTTAAAATGCACTAATCGTTGAAGAAAAAACATATGGCATTTTTTTTGTGTTAATTTTTTACTTTAAAAGTTAAAGATATCTATATAATTGGCAAAAAGAAAATATTTGCTATGCTATTTAACTATTTGGTAAAAATAACCCCAGATTGAGATGAGTATCAATTTCATTGTGTTATTATCATAAAGTTTTCATTATGCAGCTGTATAAATTAATTAATAATTACTAAGATGCCACTTGAAGTAAATTCAAAAATGGAAATACTTAAATAAAGTAAGTCTTGAGAAAAGAGAATGGTAAGCATAATCATAATTGCAGCATTTTTCTAAAATTTTAATCATATAAAGGTTGCAATCAGAGCTACATGGTTTCGTTAATATTGGCCAATTTGGCTAATATTGATCACACATAGCTGGATTAAACTGAAAAACATTAGTCACACCATGGTTAGGTTATTTTTTAGCCGTATTGTTAATTGATTCTTTTTACTATTGCAATGTTATTTTGAATAGCTTTATATAAATTTTTAGTAACGTCCCCGGTAGCACAAATAACCTTTAAACGTTTTATAAACGTTTTAAGCGGTTGTTACAACGTTAATAACCATTTTACAACCTTTAAAAAACGAAGTGTGCTACTTGGGGTATCTGTATTTTACTTAGTTATTATCTGAAATGTAAAAAATACCGTCTTACATCTGCAGGTGAAAATGGCAGGTGAATTTAAGTTCTCAAGTTTTAATCGCTTACTTTTATTCTTCCTAAACGAAACTGGTTTTCAAACTGAACAATTCCCGATTTTGAATACCAGATTTGAATGTTTATTGCCAAAATTTAATTAGGGATTCAAAATACCATGAAAAAGATTCACAATTGCATTCGAGTGTCTCCTGCAAGTAACGTTTTAGGCAGAACATCAAACATCATCAATTTTATTCTTTGTTTCTTTACTTTCGTAATTTTCTTTCACTATGTTCTCATAATTGTTTAACTTAGTACTTATGGGGAAGTAAGACTCCCCTAAAGATATCCAAAATATCTCGATGGAGTTGGTCTTTGTGCAACATGGCTATTTTCCTTGGTTTGGTTATTTTCCAAAATTTTTACCTGGCAGCAGTATTTTCAATGCTTATAATGCCCACCTAGTTTGACTATTTGGTTTGACCTCAGTATTTTCACTTTGGCTTTTTCTCATTTCATTCATGGTTTATTTTTTGTGAAATCTCCTTCGATGATGCTCACGTTTATTGCCGACATCTTCAGTCTTTGCACAAAGACTTCTCTAAGCGTTTTGAGGATATATTGTATCTGAACGTTCCTCAATGGGTCATTAACCCTTTTGAAAATATCGAGACAGCAGTTGTTCAGTATCAAGAATAATTGTTTGAAATTCTCACCAATGAAACTTTGGAAGCTGGTTTCCAGAATGTTAACAATATTACAGGATTTTGGCTGCAAGGAGACATTAGTAGATTATATCTTGGACTGTAAACTATCGACAATTTTTTTTAACGACTTCAAATCTTCTCAAGAGGGGACTTGTGCCTTCACCTTGCAAAAAATATTGAGCCGACTGTGAGGAAACTGGCTTTGAACCACCAAGTAACTATCACACTAACATATATTTATGAATGTTCCTTTCGTATTTTGAATGAAAAAAAAAATGCTTTTTTTTGTTTTATCTTATTGTTTCTTTCATATTTTGAGTTATTTTTTTTTCTTAATTATTTTTATTTTATTTTATTTCACATTATTTTGTTATATTTCGTTTGAAAATAAATATTTTTTAAACCTAGATTTGTTTTTTATTTCTACATTCGTCATTTTAATCCTAATAATGTCTACCGAGGAAAAATATATCTTTTTTAACTGTTTTGTAAAATTCTGGAAGGTAATTATTTTAAACTTTAAACCTCTTCTAGCACTCCCCCCTACCTTTAACATAAAGGGGGGCGTTGGTAAGATTTTCACTTCTAAAGGGGGCATTAGCCGCGAAAAGGTTGAGAACCACTGATATAAAGGCATATATGCAATTAATATTAATATTCATTTTCCGAAGCTTTTTTCTTTTTAAGTTGAAAAACTGAAGGTCAAAACATCTTTCAAGTCTCGAACTTATTTACACGTTTGTATTGTGCTAATTAGAGCTTGTTTCGCAGTTTTTCGGAAGGATTAAAACAAAGAGGAGATAGAGCATAAGATTCGAAAACAACATTGGCATTCAAACAATTTAAATAATGTAATTACGTTTATTCATAGCTCTGGATTGATTATTAAAAAATAAAAGAAAAAAAAAACTTCTGAAATGCATTGTAGATTGTAGAATGGTGACATTAACTCACTTAAATTGTAGTGTGCTGTAATATTTAAAGCTGATGTTAGTATTGATAATTGCGCAGGTGTTTCATAACAAGTGACATTTTTGACTAATAATTAATATTAATCATAACAAAAATAAAGACGGGCAGGCTATTGTAAAACTGAATGTCTCCAAATAATATACACATAATTAAAATTATCGTTACTTTGGAATCACTTGGTTGCTGTTGCCATAAAGATATATTGTTAGTTAGCAAGTAAAGCTCGATTACACTAGCAATAAGAAAAACAGAACAGCTATAAATTATACGAAAAATATTTGTTTTGATCTAAATTGAAGAATTTTTATTGCATTGACTTGTCTCTAAAGTGATTTTTGATAGTATTTTTTTTCAAACCCAAGTAGCCACAGCAAAAAAAAAGGGCTATGAGATTAAAGGAAAATCATATGCCGTTAAAAAAAATACGATTCCTAATGCAATAACAGTTTTTCGATACAAATCTGCAAAATATAGTGAATTTAAATGCATTAAAGATCACGCTAACTCTCAAAACGCATTGGCATATTGCCTAAAATAAAGCTAGTTCCGAATTCATGAATATACATTCAAGAAAGACAAAGTTCCGTATCTCTTCCGCCGAAACTCTCTATTCCTATATTTTAAGTGTATTTGCATTTAAAACTTAAGTCCTTGTTTGTGTTAAATCCGCTGCACTAATTTATGCCGACAGGAAGTGCGATTCATAATAGTGAATGCCCAATTTACAAAATGAGCTGAGCCTCGCTAAAATGAAGAGTTAATGCCATTATGTACTGTTGGTTGATTTCTTGAAAGCTAACACAGTTAACAAAGCGGGGGTGCTCATAGTAATTCATTAGCTCTAATTCCTGAGTGTTGAGTTATCTTCAGTTTTAATTATGTCAAACAATGATATAATTTTTCATTTATTTTTGTTAATTATCCTGTTTGTTAATTGTTCCGTTTTAATTGCATAATTGAGCTTTTTAAGTTTACGTTATCAATATTTTGAATTGAGCAATTTGTACTAAATAACGCAAAGGATTAGTTAACTAGCTAACATCTGAAATAATTATTAAAGCGCATTCGTAGTTCAAGAATTATTGAATCGTAATTTTGGACATGTAAAGTTGCTAGATTGCTTTGTCTTTTCATGATTATGATATTCGTTAACTGCTAAACGGTGTTAATTTAGCAGTTAACGAATTTTTACAATTTCTTTTGCTGGCTTTATCTGCAAGAACTTGCGCTATGAAATTAGAGCTTTCTTATAACACGAGCTAGGAAACAGATGCGAAACACTCAAATTTCGGAGAAACGAAACGCCAACGGCAACATGTATATTAGGGTGGGTCGAAAATGATTTTTTTAAATTTCAATGATGGGTATTGCGGAAAAGGTGCCATTGAGGGAGAAAAGTGCACAGAAAAAAATTAAAATTGTTTTTGTAAATTTCTTGATCTGCCACAATCGCGCTGAAGTTTGGAAAAAATGTAGTTTTTTTGAGAATTTTAGCAAATTACTTTAAAAAAAAACCTTCTGTTTTCGACAACGGGTAGGGCGGAAAAAGTGCCAGTGGGGACATAGAAATCCCATAAAAAAATTGAGGTGTGTGGTAAAATTCCTTTCTTTTCTAGAAATGCGTAGAAGATTTGGCAATTTCCTGCTTTTTTATAATTTTTTAATAAATCTTGTCAAAACGTTAAAATGCTGTTTTCGGCGCATTTGTCTTAAAATAATTGCTTTGTTGTCATGGATGATGCATTTTTAAATGTAATGTGCTAAAAAATGTGTTTAAATAATTTCCAAAAATCTCAAAAACTGCTTTCTTTCCAAAATTCAGCGCGATAGCTGCAGATCTAGAAATTGATCAATAAATTTCAAAAAAATCTTTTGTGCACTTTGCTCCCCCAATGTCACCTTTTCCACAATACCCGTCATCGAAAAAAAAAAGTCATTTTGGCCCACCCTAATGTAGATGAGTAAAGAATACTGGCATCGGCATCATGTTGCGGTGAAGACTGAGGATGAGTAGATTGAGCGATGACTTAGAGCACTTTAGATGTTGGGTTTGACTTAAACCCTCGCTTAGGATTGGCTGCATTTTTTCTTTTTTTATTGGTAAATATTTTCATGAAAATCAATAAAATTTGCTTGCGTACTTTTTTTTTTTTAATTTCTTTTTTTTTCTGCTCATGCACTGCAGCGTACTGTAACATTCACAGCACTGTCAGAAGCAACACTTGGTGAAATTTACATACATTAGCTCTAAAAGATTCATTTTTTTTCTAAAATGAATTGATATTGTCTAAATATCAAGCATAACATAGACAGTTCTATAAAATCCGTTTTTACACTCCTTAATGCTCTTAACGGTAGTATTATGGATGGAGTGCATGAAACGTATTGCGCAACAAAATTATATTAGGGCAGACCGGGGCACGATTACGCGATTTTTTTCAATAAATTTTCGAATTTTTATGTTTCAATTTAGGAAAATTTTAATGTTATTTTGCCCTGTTTGAGAATTTCAGCCTAAAAAAAATCATTTCTAGGTCAATGTCTGTTGCGTAAACGGGCCCCTTGCACAAGGCACCTTTACGCAGTCTCAATTATTGACCCAGTCTTACTCACAGAGCGGCATTTTTCATTATTTTTACATCTAACTTAGTTATGTTAGTTTTTCGACCATATGTCTTACCATCTATAAAAAAAGAATATTTATAATGGACAGAGTATTGCATATAAAAGTAAAGCCAAATAGACATGAAGTCATGAATATGATTGTAAGCTACTAGAAACGAATATCTTACTTAATTAACATTTAAATGATGATTTCCAAAACTAAATAACCTGAAAATACCAAAAAAAAACTTGATACGTCTCAAAAGAGCTTCAAGCGCACGTTTACGCAGTGAAAACTTACGTAAACGTGCCCAGCTGTTAATGCGTAAACGATCCCCGTCACCTCGTTTTTTGGATTTATTTTTGACGTGCAACGAAACTAGTAAAATGTTTGTACATACGAATACTGTTCTCAAACAAGGATGAAGTTCTGCTAATATTCATGTATTTGCTTATTTTATCGAAGCATTCTTTGTTCACGAGAAGCTTCCATAAGTTCAACACAAATTTTACTCAAGTTGGCAAGAAACAGGTTATCCTTTCCTGATGCTATACCAAAGCTCGACGAAAGCTAAAAAAATTTGTGAGAGTAACTGCTTAGGGACCAGTATCAATCTGACAACAACTATAATACATTTCGAAAAAATACAGCACTGCGTAAAAGTTCCTCGTGCGTAAACGTGGCCCGGTCTACCCTATCGTTAATTTAATTCACTGAAATATGAAGCTGATCACTTAAATAAAAAAGACAATTTTTGAATTAAGGATTAAATATTTTTTACTTTTATTATTATTATTTTTCTTTTTTTCTTTTCGTCTTTTTTTTTGTATGTGTCGTAAATTAGCTAAAATGCAAAATATTAAATCTTCTTTAGTATATGATGCAGCAAAAATTTAAGGCGTAGTACACAATGTGTCCAATATATTTGTTCCTTTAAAAATCAGGAGCATTGACTTTGCTTCAAGTAAAATAAATAAAGGAAAATTAAAACTAGTGACCTCAGTAAATGCTGGTTAAAAAAGCGTGTTACGAGCGATCAATGCTCAAATTTAAAACCCGCAAAATTTAAATTAAAAATAATCTGTAAAATCAAATTTACAGTAAATCAGATCTCCATTCAAAAGGAATAAACTTTAAATTGCATGTGTATGATTGTTATGTACTTGTATTAAATACCGATGTTGTTTAACCTCATCCTATGCTAGAATAAATGTTATGCATTTTAAATAGTCTGTCGCTTACGTTTTTACTTACACTAAGCATTTGGTGCTTTTTTATTACGGAAAAAGTTGTTGTGATAGCACCACTTATGATTAATGATGAATCCAATACAAAAATGTTTTTATCTTCCACCATCGTCTAAATGTCCTACATCAAGTTTCACTTCTCGAAAGTAAAACTATTGGTAAATTTACCGCTTAAGTTATCATTAACTCAAAGCTCAGTCACCGGGAGAAATTTTTTATGCTCTTTCATACGCTCCTTTCCTAACAACTTTCAATCGTCAATACTCATCTAAGGTTCATTTATACCACCAGCTAACCAGCTGGACGTATGTCTCAAGAGCGCCTTCATCCATCTTAACTGATTTCTAAAAAACTTCGCATTCATCACGCTTGCAGGAAAAAAAACTCCATTTGAAAAGCTGTCCAGTACTTGTCACAACTGCACCGAAAACGCCAAAACTATTTCGACTCCTGAGAGAGGAAAAGCGCGGTGCGCATGCTCAGTGGATGCTGACAAGCATCTCAGATCCCCTCCTCCAAGCCCCTTGCAGAACATGAGGAATTCGCCTTGAGTGAGAAAGCCGCTTCACCTCAAAGCAGTGAGAAGTTTCTTGGTTTCTGATTCATTCTGACTCTACCTGCTGTTGGGAAGCAAGGAACAACTTTTTCTCCGTTTCCAATACTTCTTTAACTCTTTTTCAAGATAATGGAAAAAACTTTGTGAGCCGGTATGTACAGATTTAAACAATTTTAAAAACTATTTACAAGTTTGTAAAAGTTTACTCTTTTTTGAAAATGTGCTTTGCCACCTTTTGTTTTCTGGTGAACCAATTTCTGCACCTAAATATTTTTATGCATAAATAGGAAATAAAAAACAAAACTTGGTTTGTTAAAATGGTTAAAAATATACGCTTAGTCATTTTTTTTTCTTTTGATTAAAAAGCTGAAGCATTGGTATTATTCTAATATCGAAATCATGAAGTTATATTTATAGAAAATACACTTTTAAGCTCGAATATTTTTTGGTGATTGATGTCGGTTGACAAATATATTTTTTGCTTCTGTGAATAATAATTTTTAATAAATAAACCGCCAGAAATTATCTTTGCACTCTCGCTGCATTTAAGCTGCAAGTTCTAAAACGGACTTGTTATTGGTATGAATTATTTTTTCCGCAGAATGTCAAGAAATATATTATTAGTACTACGTTTCTTTTAAAACTCTATAAAGAAAAACTTATTGCATTTCTAATATGGTATTAAAACAATTCAATGAGAGATTTCACTTAAAAAATTAACACATGCTTGAAAAATTAACTTTCAGTTTAAAAATAAGCAAATATAAAAAAGTTCACCAGAATTTTGCAGACTTTTTAATTGTCTTTTGTAAATAATTTGATAAATGTTACATCATACATTTATAAAATAAGCAAGAGTTTCAATTTCAAATAAGAACTTATTTGAACCGATAATTTTATTTATAATTCAAAACTTTTGTCAACAATTATAAAGCAAAATTAAACATTCAACTGAAAGAAATATACTCTCATGATGTGAAACAATTCTCAGTAAAAGCAAATTAATACGTCTTTTTTTCCCTTAGTCTCCCAAGAAGTAAGGTGACAATTCAACTAATTCAGCTTTAATAAGGTTTTTTTCCCCAGTTTAGAGAGTATACTTTTTTTTACGATAAGTGTCCAATAAAAAAAAGCAAAAGAAAATTTTCATTTTTTTTTTTTCAGAAACTAATATCGATTGCTGAAGCTAATGTTTAATTGAAGTGCCAGTAGAGGAAAGGTTTCTTTTTTGCTGAAAGTAATTGATTTTATGAGTTAATGTTAGTGAAAGTTATTTCGAAAATAAATTTGATAATGTAGACCATTCATTAATTTCGGCACTACCCATTATTTAAAAAAACTTTAAAACTACTTATTAATTCAAACATTAGTAAAGATATAACTAAATACTATTTTTGTTTAAAAATTTTATTACGCTATTGGAATTTAAAAAGTATTTTCTCATACTTCTACCGATATAAGAGACTAATGTAAGACACACTATGCATTACATATTTCCTTCCTTGTATAAAGTTGGATAAAGAAACTGGTTTGTATTAAACAAAATTTAATTTTTAGCGTTTTTATTTACAATAGTTCTGAAGAAAAACCCGCAAAATAAAATTATTAATGATACTAGATTATTGAGCCCGAAATATGAATCTTGGAATGCTACTTACATAGCGATTTAATTCAACTAAAGATGATTTTCACTAAATGAAGGTAAATGCACATAAACTCAGAATTTAAAGTAAAACAGTTTTACCTCCTACTCTGAGAATTAATTGATCAAAATTTAATAACTGAATTTTGAACTGTACACTTAAGAAGTATTGCGATTAAATTTAGTTTAGGGCATTTTAAGTAAATATATAAAATACTATGTAAAATGTATGAAATTTCAAAGGTTTAACGTATTGATAGATACGTTAACCTAGTAGTACCTAGTAGTAATACCTAGTACTACCTAGAACTTTTGTCAAATACTTATTTTTTTAAGTGCTGTATAAGAAGCAACAAAAACGTTTAGCAATTAAAATAACGAGCCAATTGCTTTCTTACATGATTTATTTTGGTTAAAAAACATTTCCTTAAGGCGAAATGCTGCAGGTTTTGAAAAAAATATTAATTTCTTTTAACAAACGTGGAGAACCGATTTTTTATCGACTTGAATTATTTTAACGAAATTAAACCTCTGAAAAGACGAACGACGCCCCTTGTTATTCAATTTTTTATAAGGCATTTTAGAAATGTTTTGATTTTTTAAAGTGCCCTGTTATATTTTACTATTAATTACTGAAAACTTTTTTTTCGTTGATGGTATTTTGGAGGCAAGATCTTTTTAGTAAATAACGCTTTAAAAGTGAAAAATTTATAAAGTTGGAACTAATTTTACGTATCCAATTAGTCAAAGATACTTCCAATATCTTACTTCATTTTTGATGTACAGTTTACTTAATTTTACTCTTAATGCTGTTAAATGGCAAAAATATTACTTAGGGCAATTATTGAGAAAAAAAAAGCTTAAGGAAAAAAATAAGCTGAATAGTTAGTTTCAATATTTTTAACTCACATTTTAACAATGAAAATCTGTGAATTATAATCAATACTTAAAATGTAGAGCATGCATTAATTTCGACCTTTATTTCTAACCACAAAATAATTTTGTTTTCAAAGAAATGTCCTTCATTGTCTTAACATATTTAAACTCTCTTCGTGTTTCCAAAAAAAACCAGTGTAGTTACTAATAAATACTGAAACTTTGATGACGTGGGTGGAACTGGTAAAAGACTTGCAACTTTAGTTAGTCTGTAAAGGATTTATGACACTCAAATCATGGCACACAACAGTTGTTTAATTGGGCAAATGAGCATATCAAATGAATTAATTTTCAATATTGCACAATTGAACATTATAGACAGGAAGAACAGGCTTTGAAATCCAGAAAAATGACGACAAGTACAATACCAGGCACTCAGAGTCTTCATTGTTTTATGCCATTGAATAGGAATCAGGTGCAAGTGAAAGTATATTTAATTTCCAACACAATAAGGATCGAACGTACTACAACTATCAAATGCGATCTTGATTGCTCAGATATGGTTGGATTCTTGACCTGCAGGTATAATGGATGTTGGAGGCTGGGGCGCGTCTTAGACACAGATGAAGAAAATAAAAATTTGAAAATGCTGTTGCATCCTCATGGACCCTCAAATTCTTTCTACTATCCTGACTTTGAAAATGTTTTCAATGTGCCTATTAGTGCCGTTATTTCGAAAGTAGACCTTAGGAGAAAGGCAACAGGAATGATTTATTACTTCTCAAACCAAGAAATGGAATGTGCCAACCGTTACTTGTATATAACATTTCACAGTTTGCAGTATTTCTGTATTATATCTCTTCAGTAGCCATAGACATTGCAATAAAGTGGTAAGAGGGTAAAAAGTCTATGTCATTTTTCGTCCAGATCCCATTGCTGTCCCATTCTGAAAATTTTACCACATATACACCATATTATGAAATAATATATATATATTTTTCAGATTTTTAAGAAATGCACTTTTTGAGATATTCAAGGTCAAATTATGCTTTCGGTGACCTTGAAATATTAACATCGCGAAATCTTGTCAAGTTACATATCATATGAAAGCCTGTTTAAAGAGCTTTAAAATGACATATAACAAAAGACTTTAGCTGCAATAGAAGCTGAGAAAATTGAGTCTTTGTATGTACCAAAATTTCACTTTTTGCCATTTTTCGAGTTTTTTAAGCGGTCTCACACAAAAAACTAACAGCTGAAAAAAAAATTTAGTATCAGTTTTTTGTATCACTTTATAGACGTAATCAATCCTATAATTTTTTTTGAAATTGGTGATGGTCAAGTTTTGAGGCTTGTTGATTTCACATGGAATGACCCAATAGTAGTAAGAGCAGAATACAGAACGAATGTAATAATCTCTAAAATTAGGCATGAAAACTGAATGTTTGTTTTACAACTATCAGTTGAGTGTTAAAAAACCTGTATTTTGCACCTTAAATATGACATTTTCTAAGCAATTTTAATCATTCTGACTGTTTCTACGTCTGTCATAGTTAAAAACTTAAAAACATAAAACTCATGTTTTGTGTCCAAAAAGTAACTTTAGTGAATCGATTCCAAGACATTTAATTATTCAACCGTTAAAATGCATATAAATTTTTAAAATAGACTCTTTTTGAATTGATATTGTTCTTCAAGTGGCATTCCCGGGTATTGCAAGAGGACCTTTTAGATTTTTCCGGAAAGACATTGAGAGCCGTGGTGCAAGTCTCATAGACTACGTTACATATCTCAAAATGATGTAGCACGCCCTCCAACGCGGGCCAAGAGCCTAGTCACTATTTTGCAGAGTTGTACATTTCTTCAGTCTCTTCAATGGTAAATCTTGGAATGTGTGCCATTAAAAGAAAACTCAACAAACATGGGTTCATGATTTCTTTTACGCACTTACATCTGTAGCGGTTTTCAATTGCCTTCCGCAAATGGATTTATCGTTGACCTTCCTTTCAGCCTTAAAAAAATGCATGTTTCCTTCAAAATCTCTTGTAACGGAATCCAACATTTGCAGTTATGTTAAAAAAACTGTTACCAAAGGCTATCTTTATCAGGGCAAAAGTTTTCAATGTGGACATGAGGAGTACTGCATAAGCGGTCGGCAACCTGAATGATAGAAGATCTACTTTCCAAGTTGGTGTGAACACAGGATCAAAAAAAGATGATGGGGGGGGGGGGGGACATGATGCATACACTATAGACTTAACGGGTGCATTTCATAGAGTATTGAGTTGCTACTGTGCTGAGTTGAAATTGTAGGCTAATTTTTATTTAAAAAAAAACTTTGATACTTACTAAGTGGTTGCTTTAAACTACAAAAAATGTTATGTTAACACATCAAACATTTTTAGACACGAGAATATTGTTTGTTTTAACATTGATAATATGGACATATTAGTTATTATTAACTATTAAGAGTTAAAGTGACTGAAACAAATTTAGAGCTTTAAATAACTTTTGATTTAGACGTTAAATCTAATTTTGTCTCAGAAATTAATGTTCATTAATTCTACTCGGGTAAAAAGGAAGGCTCAAAACATTGTCGCGATCGACTCAAAATGGGCGCAAGATCAACCGGTCGATCGCGGTTGACGGATTGAAAACCACTGGTATAAAACATGATAGTGATCTTTTGCTTAATCGAGTTTTGCTTGTATATAAAATAAAGAAAGGTTTACGAACATGCATGTCGTTGGTCTCCGAATGGTTAAAATTTTCCTAGCAGCTGTACGTTGATTTATAATGAGTTTATTTAGAAACTTTTATATGTGTATTTTACCTTTTGTATCAATATATATCTTGTAATTACCTCACAAACATTATTTCCCTGCCAAGTATTAAGATTATCAGAGCTGTTTTTAGATACGTTTAAGTGGTTTCTTTACATTAAGCGCTATTAATATTTAGTTTAAAAAGTTACTTTAAAATTTCGAACATAGTAACATTTAAAGTGTTAAAATTGTTTACAAACAACATCGTGTTTCTTACACTAAGCAACAGCGTATCCAACTTTTTGGATAAATTCCACACTTACAAAGTTCTTTAAGTGCGCGCCTTTTCATCAAACGTTATGAATTATTGCATTTCATTTGCGGAAGGATAACGAGACGTTAAATATTGAAAAAAAAAATGTTCATCAAAAAAATGAATTGTGGGATTGATGATGATTTGGCATTTAGCGACAACCATACATGCATTTATATAGTTCCTTTCTTTATTAATTTTTAATAGTTTTTCCTTCTTTTTTTCTTCCTTTTTACCGAAAAAGAGTTCAGTCGAGCTGTTTAATACATTACTTGAACAGTAATAGAAATGCATTAAAAAATAAATCGTGTGGCGAATTGGAATTGAAAATTTTATTGTATGTATAACCCTGTAATTCATACATGCATCTTTTATTGCAGTGAATAAATATTATTTATTAGAGTCATAAAAATATTGCATACGAAAGAGATTTCGGCATATAAGAATATTTTAGCAAAGGGAAACTTGATGCAGAGTGCGATTTAAGTGCAGTTTATTCTCTTTAATAATGGGAAAATTATCCGGTGTGGAAACTGTTGGTGCGAAAACTTCGCTTGAGACGGGTGTGTGTGATTTTCTGCAAACTGTTAGCAAAGAAAGAAAATCAGACTAAGAACCTTTTTTGTACTATATATGTATGAGATTAATTTGAAAACCTAACACGTTTAGAATTGATAGCAAGTGTCATCCTTATTAAGTTTTACCGATTAAAAAGAAGGATTTTTGAAGGAAAAAATAAATAAAAGAAAGGTATTCATCGTTCACGTTAAATCGCGCATTTTCTATGACTATCAAACCAGCGTGAACATCACATTTCTTTCTACATAGCTTGCGAGCATTTCAAGATAAATTTCAATGCTTGTTAAATTTCTGCACTGTAAGACTTATATTTTACTTTTTGAATTGCACCATTGTCATCTTTACAACAAAATATTTCTTATTTAAGTTATATATATGTACAGATCATACAGGGTGTTCCAAGTCAACCTTCATGACCTTTATTTTCTCAACCGTTCGTCCTAGAGGCATACTTCCAATTGCAAATTTGCTCGAAATGAGGTACAGAGTTAAAACATCGAAAGTTTGAAGCGAAAAAATAATTCAGTCAAAAAATACGAAATTAACTTTTTATAGGGACTCCGGGTCCCCAAACTTATATTTAAGAAAAGAATGTCCAATGAAAAATAATACTAACACAAAAAAATGACATGTGTGGGGGTCAAAATTCGCGGAGATATTCGAGTTTTAAATGCGCAGGGCCCGTAAACAAATTGACAAAAGAAAATTTTCGCCCTGCCAGAGGAATAACGGGCTTTTAGATTAGGTACGACAATGAAATTTGTTTCGTCCATGTCAAAAAACATTCGCTTCTCATTGTATTCAAAAATAATACAGATGCTACAAGACTACAAAACATAAGAAGACAAGGTAAATTATTATACAATTTTATACAAAGATATTAAACGCACGAAATATGTAGAATCTAAGAAATAATATACATTGCGATTACATTGTCCGTAAAGCAACACCATTTCTACATACTGTTCCGTAGTGTACATCGTAACTTCAAGCCTTAACGAAATGCATCTAGTTAAACCGATTTTATTCTGCAGTGAAGGGATTACGTTATTTCAAGCAATCACTATACAGTCGGTAAATTTTCATATTCGCGAATTCAGCAAGAAATTTTCATTCTTTCTTATTCAATTTTTTTCGTATTTTAATTCCCATGTTAAATAACTTTTACAGTTAAATATATTTTAGGAAAATAAAGAATATTTTGTTATTAAAGAACTCTGAATGGTGCGAATTTCGCGTGTATATGGCCCCCAAAATCACTTAAAATAACGCTAGTGTAAGGTGGTATAAGTCATAAAGTTTCATGTTTCATTTCTCCATGGATTTTGATCGCACAAATGTCATTTTTTTGTGTTAGTATTATTTTTCAATGGAGATTCTTTCTCTAAATATAAGTTTGGGGGCCCGGTGCCCCTATAAAAAGTTAAATTTTTTATTTCTTAACCAATTATTTTTTTTCGCTTCAAACTTTCCATATCTTAACTCTCCACCTCATTTCGAGCAATTTTGCAAATAGAAATATGCATCTAAGACGAACGGTTGAGGAAATAGAGGTCATGAAGGTTAACTTGGAACACCCTGTGTGTATATATATATATATATATATATATATATATATATATATATATATATATATATATATATATATTAGTCCAAAAAGAGCTTCAAAAACAGCTTTTCGGTCAAGAGCGTGCACACATTGAGAACATACAAATCATTTTTGCGGATTAAATATATTTTTAAATGGTGTTTTTACATGATTTTGTCATCCTGACTTTTCTAGAAAGTACGCGAAATCTTATCCCAACAGGATTATCTTAGTCATATTAGCCGTAGTTTTGCGGTTAGTTTGATTAAGTTGGAAACATGAGCTTCCTATTACCCACGTTATTATTAGCTGAACTCTCCTACGCTGTACTAGATGAACCAGCATCTTGTCCAACGCTTTGGTGGAAGACGATGATTTTGTTTTGTTGGTAGGCTGTAGCAGTTTTCTGACACATCTTAGAGATGGAAATTATCTCACTCCACGACCTAAAAAACCTGTTACCTGTAACATCTCCCAAGGAAAAGAAGACAATAGTGATGCGGCAAGATGATTAATGTTAATATCTTCAAAAAAAAAAGTAAGACATGAGCAAACGAGGGGAAAACAGAACCAAGGCTAACAGAAAACAAGGCGCTAAGAGGAAAAAATCTAGCAAGATCAAAATATACCAAACCAACTATATTTTTTGAGAGATGCTTGAAAATCCTTTACTCTGAAAATACGAAACTGACTGAATGTGAAATGTATATGAAAGTGGTATTCAATTCTAAATTTTAGGCGGTAAGTATTTTGTACATCTTAATGAAAACGAGAGTGCTGAATACCAAGAAATGTACACCGAAACGTTGGAAAAATGATTGGATTAAGTACATTGTATGCATGAGTTGACTGTACAAATCGCACTTTACATATGAAAACATTATGTGGAAGGACATGACGATTACTTAAAAGGAAAAAATTACGTTTAAAAACATTATGGTCAATGTTATTCGAATGTGCATGTAATGTTTATTAATTTATTTCATTTTAATAAATTGGAATTGATTTAATAGCGCTTTGCATTTATTTTGTGCACGGTATCTTACCCCAATATTGAGGTAAGGTGCCAAAACGCAAATATTTTGAGATTATTAATTTTGCAGGCAAAATATTATTTTTCAACGCGAAACTTATTTTCGCACAAGTCACAAAAGTCCATATTTTATTGAAAAATTGGTTGATTGAAAATATATCCAACATGATATTTCATATAAAATAAAGTTAAAAACTACGGCACTTCACTCAATTTACTCTACTTCTGTAGCATCATCTTTTAAATAGAGAATGGAATCTGAAATCTTCCACTAACGCTCTGTTAAATGGCGCCACACGCAATGCAATAGATGAATTTAAGTGAGTTAGAATCTCCATAACAAAAGCCAAGTTTGAGAATGCACATTGAAATGTTGAATACGTATGTTTTTATGCTCTTATTTTATCACTTCCAGTAGCGTATCATATTGCATCGAAATGAGAAAACAAATTAATCTCTGAGGAGAGCTTTAAGCTTTAAGTAAACCACAAGTTTCCACAAACGCAGCATATAATTAGACACACATTGAAAGCGTCAGGGCCTGTAGTGTTACTTTATACGCAAGAGTGAAACTTTCGGAACATTCTTATTTAAATGAAAGACTAAACTTCCACTGAATGCTCAGTAAGGACAAACGGGACGGCAGTATTGTATTTCTCAAACAATGTTCTTGAATACCGTAATGGATTGGACAACACTTTTACTGCAAGATACACATTTCAAATAGTGTTTGGTTTCTGTTAGACAAATCGAAAGAGTACGTTAAAGATTGACTTAGAACGGTGTCACAATAAATGTGTATTTTTGTATCTTTCTGGAGTAGGGAATTTGTTAGAAGTTAATGTCGTTTCGGGTCAAGTTAAACAATTGATGCTTCAAAAGACAGGAAAAGGGATCTAGTTTTAAAGAAATACCGCACTTTATGTCTGTTATATATAACTATGTTAAATATAAAACGTTTAGTGCTCTATAAATAAAATACAAATTATAATCCTTTATGTATATCAAATACTTTATATGTTATGTTTTAATATATATATATATATATATATATATATATATATATATATATATATATATATATATACACTCAACAGATTGACTTTTTACATTAACCTTTTCTAACATTTGAACAAAAATAGTTTCTTAAAACTGTTCTACATTCTTTATTTAAAATGCTTATGATAAAAAATGAACATAATCTCTACTAAGTTTATGATTATTGCTGAATATAGAAGTAATCTCTAAAAATTGCTAAGTCTTATTTATTTGCATGCTAGTGTACTTTAATGCTCAAAACAACATTTGACGATGTAAACATTATTTATGAACAATAAATATTACGATTATAAACTGCAAAAGTTAAAAAGAAACAATTATGACAAGAATTTTTTTTTCTAAAATATATTGCAAAAAGTATATTGTTATAATAAAATAAAATATTAGTTGTATTATGGACTATGTTTATCAAAAATATGCTTATGTTCCAATGCACTCTCTTCCGGGAATTTATTTTATTGTTGAAATTACATTGTTTTTTTTTTCAAAATAATACATATTCTTTTCAAGCAAATTTCAAAAGACAAATTTTTCTCTGTTTTCTCAACTTAATTTGCATAATTTTTCCGAAAGAAAATAAGTTGTTGAAAATATGTTTTTTATTTAACAGTATATAATCAACTTAGTAACAAAATTTATTTTCAGAAAAATCATAATAGTAATAATTATTATTATCATTGAATTTATTTAAAAAAAAACTGTTGTCTTTCATACTGAAAATTCCTTAATTATCCAAAATTTCACACATCATTGCTCTGAAGTTTTTAAAATCACATATATTCTTTCTTATCTGAAAGTCAAATTTAACAATGTAGACATGGAGCAAACTTATTTCATTTCAGAAAGAAGAATAGAAACAAAATAACTATAGTGCTTTGACTTTCCTACAAAGTAACGAAACCTGTTCAATATTAATCTCTAAAACTTGGGGAAAACAAAAGATAGAAAGAAATATAAAATTTTTACAGCGTATATATTTTTCAAAATGAAATTTGAGACTCTACTTCGGATAGAGCCTTATTGATTTCACTGAATAAACTAATTTGATGCAAATTAGATAAACCATGAAACCATCTGTCGCAATATTATTTAAAATTAAAATTATGCATGAGAAATAAATAGATTAGACACTTATATTTTACAAGGTCCTGCATACATTGATAATTTTTTTTAGCTTGCGATTTTTTTAACTGTTCTTCTTCGGTAATCCTGTTTTGAGGATTATCTTCCACATCAATAAGTTTATTGTTTACTAGTAATAAATTTAAATCACTCTAAAAAAACGTACCACGCATTTGAAGCTCAATCTTATAAGTTCTGAAGTATTTTAAAAATTTTTGAGGCTCAAATAAGAAAACAAAAAGCTTAAGTACTAATAAGGACAGAATATGCTTAGTAAGACAGGTAGGACAGTGGGGACTGCATGTTTTCCTTTATAGGAGCCATTACTAATGCTATCAGGAATTGTTTGCTATTATTTCTGTAACTAGGTTTTATAAGCTTTTTAGACCGTTGTAAGAAAAGAAGGAATATTTAAAACATATTTATATTAAAAGTCCAATAATTTCTGCTTGAACTCTCGTATGTAATAGTAGTGTTAGTAATTTAACATACAGGGAGAAGTGAATTATAAGTTGTTTGTATTTGAAGTTATTGCACCTATTTATAGCATTAAGTCATAATTAAAGGTACATTATATGTTAAACATTGCTAAGTATGTAAAAACGAAAAGGAATATTAGAAAAATGCAGAGTAGAAATGCGGTGCAAAAATAGAAAAATACACCGGAATGTCGGAAAAGTATAATTCTATAAAATACCTCGTATGAAGAAGTTGGTTCCGTACATCGTATACGGCATCTTACCCCAAGGCAATTCTCCTGTCGACGTCGGCATCGGGGTAAGCCGAAATTGGGGTAATGCAAACGTTTTGTAATCAGTAACTTCCGGAGTAAAAAGTTGTTTCCAAAGCGAAACTTATTTTTTACCAATCACAAAATCCATATTTTGTTGATAAACTGTTTTTCCTTTTAAATAAAACCAACCCTCTCGTTTATATTTGATAAAGTTGAAAACTGCGGCGTCATCCCTCAATCTATCCTATCACTAATTCACTGCTCACACCAACATTTTATTTGTAATTATACATTTCTATGTTTTTAGCATGATTCAAGTTAAAGTTATCAAAGACAGGGAAAGGACAGGAAGGCTAGGAAAACCCCTCAGGGCTTCACCAAAGAGTTTTGGGGATCCGGTAAGAGGAAAGGCAAGAAAAGATGTTTTTAGTTCGTGGTTGAGTAAGCTGATCTTCATAGTATTACTCCGTACGGGGCCCGGTTAAGCCCTGGGCGGTTCTAATCAGAGCAATACTCGTTACGGCAATAAAATAGTTTTATTACGATATTAAAAATGCTTATTCTTATTCACTCATTTCTAGATCGGGTATCAGGATTTAAAACAAATCTTTACTTATTTAATAGTTTTTTTTTTTTTTTTTTTTTTTGCATTACTTCAAATGTTTCACGCGCGTTAAAATAAGAAGAAAAAAACATATTATGCTTGTGCATTAGTATGGAAGTAGAACGTCTACATAGTATTAGTACTTACAATCAAGTAGATTACGGCATTATATAACTGCATTAACACTGTATACCTCAAATCAATTTGACAATGAATCTTTTCACTTTTTTGTTTGTTTATTTTAGTTGAAAAAACGTGTATGCAGAATATAAAAATTATGAAAATCAGTAGGGTCTAAGGTCCCCTACGCCTTATGCCCCTCTGAAAACTGTTCCGATCGCTGAAACCAACTGTCGGCCTCTCAGCAAAGTACAAGGAATGGTAATTCCAAATTACCAGAAGTATTTCAGTCATTTACGATTCATAACACTAAGTTAGTGTAATCGGTACTTCTATGAGTCCCGTCGGGGCATAAAGGGTTCAAATTATTTTAATTGCCATCAAAACGCAATAACTAGTTTTTTGGCTTTTAGTTTAGGAATATTTCAAAAAATCTGAAATAAGTAGTTCTTACTTTTTTTTATTAAAGTAACGTGTTCATAAATGTGAAAAAACACATTTTTTTAAAAAATATTTTATACTAAAGTAGAACTATAGTAGTGATGCTAATATGAGTTGCTAATTACACGAGACAACGAATGAGGGCCGTGTTGTCATGTACTGTACTATCATGTACTCATCTATACTCTGTACATAATTACTTAACATAAAATTAGTAGCATAAACTTCGTCAGAAATCAATTCCTACTATTTTATAAGCATCAAACATGATTTTATCGTTAATATCTACCTCTCCTACGATGTAAATCACAATATTACCTAAGCGAAATTGACCGAGACGGAATGACATTTGCTTGCAAAGTATTTATTAACGAAGTCATTACTTATTAGTGATATTGTTTCCGATATCATTCAAGGAGTTTCGTAATGTATCTGCATTAAACTGGAGGTAATTTTGAAACATAATCGCTGACTTTGCTTCCAGACCGACAGTTGTTTTAGGGTAATTTGAAATAATGTTGTGCGTTATGCTTCTCACATAAATGTTGTCAGCAGTGTGAGTAATTCAAGTTTAGTTAGCTTCAGAATAGTTAGCATTTCTACTTCATAAGAAAGATATCGTCGTAATTCCGAAAGATCAACTACTAAGGATTATTTATAAACCAATGTAGTAAAACAAAAGAAAAAAAAACGCTATTTTTTACACTAACTGTTGAAAACTTCTATGGTATTGACCACTAATTTGTTTTTGCTTTGTCTATGAATTCATTTTTCAAAAATGTAGGCATGATTAAATAATAATTTCTTACTTCTTTACAATTGCAGCAATTAACATACACAGAAGGGAAAACCTCAAAAAAAAAAAAAAATGTCTACTCAAAATATATTAAAAGAAAATAAATGAAAAAATGAGCAAATTAATCCTTTGTGATTGGTTTTCCCAACATTAGAACTTTTTTTATGCACATGCGTAAAAATTCAGCTTTAGTTTCCCCAAACTTTTTTTTTTTAAGTTTTAACAATCCAAATACATATTCGAACTTGAATCAATTATTTTAAGACACCACAAAAAAAAAAAAGTAATTTTATGCAAAGTTTGCTATGAAATGTGTGGAAAAAAATGCATGGAACAATTTTAATATTGTCCCTTAACTTCAAAATTCGTTTGAGATGATACTCTAGTAAATCTTGCACTAAGATACAGTATATGTTAGTAAAAAAAAAAAATAATTTTCTACAGTTGGGAAAGTAAATCTTTACACGTTTTTCCATATGATAACAAATTCTCTTATATTCTGTTCTATGCTTTATTTTTTAACGTAGATGCTGGAGATAGTTTCAGAAATGTTTTCATTTCTAAAGATATACTGCACTTGTTTTATGTGTCTTTCTACTTCAGTCAAACAATAGTGCAATTACACTTATTGCACCAAAAAAGACGCGTAGTTTTAATTTTACTGCTTGCTTTTAGAAGTTCTCTAATAATTTAAATTTTGTTTTAGGCAAGCTTTTTATGTAGTCATTAATTAGTATTATTAATTTCATATTAACCTTTACTTATCTTATTTGTGGAATTCAAAGAACAACGAGGTTCCGAAACATAAACAACTTTGAATTTTTCTTTAAAAAGAGCGGGTGGAAGTCAGTACAACTAGACTAGACTGCTAGTACACAATGATGGCAGCCATATTAGATTGTGTTTTTTAAACGCTGGGGCGTGAACAGGCCCGTCATTTGGGGGGGGCAGGGGGGGTCAATTGCTCCTCCCCCTGACTTGAAGAAATCAATGTATTGGCATATAAGTGGGAGCGGTTCTTGCCAGTTTTGGGTAAATTTTACATTCTGTATGCACCCTTAGCCCCCCCCCTGGAAAAATTCGAAATGACGTCCCCGCGTGAATCTTAGCATGGGTAATTTATTGCTGCCATATTGATTCTTGCTTGATAATAATTGAACGAAGAAAAGGTAAAACTACTTGCTTACATGAAAAATATAGTTAGTTAATGTTTAAAGGACACTTAATTGTCCTTAGTTTCGTTTAGTTAAACATCTGTTTCTGCATCTTTCTCGAGTGACTGCATCTCATGAACCTGAGTCATGTCCCTCGGAGAGAATAGGGTTATTCCCTTTTTTTCATGCTTTGACAAAGAAGACCGGATTTAATGTACTCTTTGTAACCGAGTGCTTAAAAAGACGTTTTTTCAAGAAAAAAAAAAGATAAAATGAATCACAGTTGCTTTGTAATTTTCTTTGTTTTCGTACAGTTCCAAAGAAGGTGGTCCGTTTTGCATTTAAACTGCTTTGCTGTCATTATATTGAATTATTAATTTTGAGAACTATCCACTGTCTGAAAAATTTATGCCTCTGTCTTCGAAAAAAGATTTTCTGCACACCAAAAGATATTTACTGCGAATATGGGTACCAGTGTTTTTGAAAAAAGAATGCTGGAAGTGATAACATTAGTATTACCCCATATATAATTTTAAAATAATTCCTTACTCCACAAATTAAAGAACGGGCAACTTTACATTTTGAAAGGATTTTTTTCGTGATAAGAAGTAAGCTGGAAATTAAAAACAAAAAAGTTTTTAAAAATATTACTTCTCTAGTAAAGGGCAAGTTAGGCTCCCATGACTTAAAATTGCACTAACCAAGTATCTTTGGTTTTCTCGTGATGCCCGAGTTCTTGTTCAATCAGGGTTCATTATTAACAAGTCCTACAGTGTAATGTTAGTGATATTTGAATAAAGTTGATTAAACTGTTTTGAACACTTTGCTGGTTGCTTTAGTTCATAACTGTTTAAATCTAAATGTGTTATTGATTTTATATGTTTTTAACGAAATGCAAGGTACAGAACTTCGCTGTTAAAATAAAATATTCAGTTACTGCTCAAAATAATGACCAGCAATTAATAAAAACTATTTATTATTAGTAATGACTAGTGTTGTGTAATTGTGTCAGACAGGAAAATCTATACAGATGCTTGCAATTTTAAAGCATTAATGTATTCTTATGGTATGACACAATTACATCACGCTACTCCTCATTGATAGATTTTTTGCATACATTTTAGGAATAAATAAATGAAAAAAAAAAAAAAACAGGATGTGATGTGAACTTACTGTAAAAGCCTGAAAGCGTCAATGTCTTCCGCAACTATTTATAAGCATGTTCTTCATGTACTTGTTATCTCTTAAATAGCATAAGTAGACTTTTTTAAAGAGAGCATTAAAACACCATCGATCAAAAAACCGTGAGCATTATAAAGTCATATTAGCTCTCATGATGAAACTTTATGTTCCTCTCACAATGGTGGAACGTAGAAACATTGAATCTGTTTCTGACACGACAGTGAGGGATGTGTTAGAATTTACTTAAATACTGTTAAGAAGCACTTTTTGTAGCTATGAACTGTTTTTATCCTTGTTTTGCAGCCAGAGAAAAAAATACTGTATCAAAGAGAATGAATTTCTTGAAAATATTTCGCTTGGAACTAAATACACATGTGATACATATATATATATATATAGAATGTATGTCCTAATTCGCATTACTTTCTCTTTTAGAAGAGCAAAGCAGTGCTTTTTTAAACAGCTATATTATGACTTGAAGGTAAAATGTATCTTTTTCACGTATAAGAGAATATAAGACATAAAGGTAACTTAATTTAAGACGGTTCTTTGGAATCAATATTGCTTTCATTTTTAATACTCAAACAGAACGAAAATGTACACGCATGAATGTACATTATTGTGTAATGATTTTACATTTTTCATTCATTTCTATAAGAACTGAGCCTGAGAGAATAATTCATTTAAAACGAAAACATTTTATGGAGTATTAGTGGATTACGTCCTTGATTCTTCGTGACATTAGCTTTAATGTTTTATAATGTTTTAATGTGATTTGCCATGTTTTGTTTTCTAATTTTAACTGCAACTGAACTGTAGTACTCGTCCGAAACCTTGAATTAAAAAGTTCTGAGAGTATCATTCTAAAATATTAATCTAATAATAAAATTTAAACAAACTTCCTTAACAATTAAAAACGTATAACCTACATATTGACCGTAGCAGACACCAAAGCTATCGGAAAAAATACGTTTTCAGTACTTAATACGAAATTCCGACTATAGCTGATTTTCCGCATTGGTGACTATAAGAGAAACAATCTCTCTCTTTAATGAACGCGAATGTTCCGGTGCAGGAAAATCTCCCACTCCCTTATACTAATTATTTTACATATGCATTTCAAGCATTTATTTATGATATAGCTTTTACGTATTCGTTAGTTTATTCACTCAATTATGCATTTAACAGTGACTGATTAAATCCCACACGTATGTATTTATGAGCTTATTTATTTATTAAAAAATATATCACATAATACAATGCAAAAAACTTTATTAGAAAATATTTTACTAGATTTTTTCCCTTTGTTTAAAGGTACAAAAAGTCAACAAGTTATAAAATACATACTTTATGCAGCGTAAGTTTTAACATAACATACTTCGACAAATCGTAAAGTTTGGAAAATGCAATTTATCTTAATTTCATTTACCCCTAGTTTACGTACATAAATACTCGTATGCTTCAAATAAAAATAATCAACAGACCAATGTAGAAGAACAACTAAAACACCTATGAAACTTACATAGAAAAAATACTTCGATCATTAGGCTCCAAAGGCAAAAGAATCAGAACTGTTGATAAAGTAAGTAACAATTTTGCAATCATGCGTAAAGTTCTATATAAAAATCTACGTATGAATGAATACACTAATGTCAAAACTTATGCACTTGTTAATGAAGCCGAGTTTAAACTGAAAAAACTGCTTGCTTTTAGTAAAATTTCGAATACTAGGAATCTGAATTTCAAATTTCTATTTCTTTTTATTACAGTTAAATCTCAGAGAAGTAACGTAAATTTTATGTTTGTAACTTTCAGGTATTTTTTTAACTGTAGAACAGGATGTATTTTATTTTTACAACTCAAAATAGTTTTATTTAAAATTAAAAAGAATTAAAAAAAAAAACTTTATCATTCTAAATAATCATGAAGTTTTTGAATATTTAAAATATTATTACGGGGAGAAACTTTCTTCGATAAATACGTTTGATTTTAATATTTTAATGTGAATATAATGGTCACACTGAAGATAAAATATAATTTTTCAGCTTTTGGGTAACTTTTGTATGTTTGATAATCATCTGCTGAAAGGTAATACTCATTTAATACAGTCAAATGTAATAGTTAGAGGGACTTTTTGTTTAGCTATTACTTTCATTTGTTTCAAATCCTAATGCAAAAAAAAAATCAAATTAATGCTACAAGATAAAAAATATGGTTATTACGTTAATTTTAATGGTATTTTATATGCGCTTAAAAGTTATTTTATTTCCAAAGAATACTAATATCTAATTAAAGTTAACGATTCAAAAAAAAAAAAAAAAATCAGTTTTACACCGAAAAACTGAATGAAAGAGTTAAAGTAATATAACCCTAACTTGTGGCTCTTGATATATTACAAAGAAAATTTTGCTTAAATATTAAGCACATCTTGCGTTGTTCGCAAAAAATCATATTAAGCTTTATGCGATCAAATAATCCAAAATAAATGTCTGACAAAGTGCTAGAGAAGACAAAGCTGTCTACTTCAATTTTATCACGTTTGGTAAGCTATATCGCTTACGAGGGATTTCACAGATCATTAGCTCTTCGGCTTTATATGTTTTATTTTTCACAGTGCATGGTTTTAGTTTTCTAAATTGCGTTCATCATGCATTTCGTGGCTTCAACTTTTCAGTATAAATCGTATAATATTCGAATGTACAAATATTACAAACAGCAATTCCCTTCGTCCGTCAAATTTTAAAAGACAACGGGCAAATTTTAAAAGGCGTTTACTGTAGAGGGCAATACTATAATTTCATGACATTCACTGAAAGCTTTTCAAAATATGAAACAGTAATACGTATGGTTATAACATGATCTTGTTAAGTAATAATAATGATAATACTAATAAAAATATTGAAAACAAACATTTGAACTTCAAATTCTACTTATGTTAAAATAAGAAAAAAATAACATGGTTAATTTCAAAATTTTTTCTTATTTTTCCCCCCATTTTGTCCAGAAAGGCACTTATTAATAAACGAAGGGGCAATTGGATAAAAGTGATATGTGACAATGTTTGAAATTTTCTTTTTACCATAGATGAAGATTGATAAGTCCATCAGTATCATGTCTCCTTAGTCACAGAAATTGCTGATAACTAAGAATATGACCCCGTTTTACCAGTTAAGAAAAATCCATTAAAAAAATAACACAACATGTTTTTGAAAGCTTTTTCTAAAAATTTAAAAATTGTTACATATCACCTTCATACACTTGCCCCTTTAAATGAAATCCAGTTTTAATAACTCAAACGTGGATGGAAATACATACCTGATCCTTTCCTTACAAATCAAATTACATTTGTCAACTTGGTATCATTTAAACTTGGAAATAGTTAAAGCCTTAAATCAACATTAATACCAATCACGTAACCCGAATGTGAGTTATTTAATTAAGGGCATTATTGAACATGGGAATAAATCATCTTGCAATATAATACTAAATATTTGTCATAAACCTTTAATCTATCACTCCCTTGTTTTAATAATTGCTACCTCATATTCATAACTGTAATAACCATGACTGATTCAAATCATTACTTAGTTTCATCCAAAGTGAAATTTGTTAAATCCAGGTATTAAAGCACTTTTAAAAGGATCATGGAGAACATGCAAGTTCAGTTGTACTTTTTAAAGATGTAGCTGTCTGCATGTAATAACATTCACTGATGCGATTAAAAAATATTTCACTCTTTTCCATTATTAAATCTGAATAATGAACTATTAAATCAGAATCATCTTTTTGATGAAAATATTGGTTTGAAATATTGATTAAATGTATCAGAGTTCGGCTATCATCATTAACATCAAAATTATTTATTACAAAATCTATACTACTCCGGGCTCAGTGAAACAAAAAGCACTTAATTCATTAAATCAGCAGTCGTGATGCAAAGTATGTTATAAATATAATATTTCTTCTTATGGAATCCAAATTAAAATCCAGTAACGGTCAAAATATTCCTACAGTAACTTTTTGCAATGGTGAAAACAATATGTTACGAAAATGCAATTATTGGAAATCCATTAGAAATGCATTCATATTGTGGATGAGCAATTATAATTAAAGGCTATTTACGACGATGTTTCATGTTCTAATTCTATTTGTTGCTTTCATCATTTGCTTTCTATTTCCCCTAATTCACTTTCTCTTTTTATGTACCTTTTCTCTTTTTTTGCTCTTTCTTCCCATCCCTTTTCATTATTTCTTCTCTTTCATTCTGCTTTACGTCTCATCTTCTATTATTCTACGTTCTCCTCGAGTCAGAAATCTTTCTTAATTTCTATTTACCACGTTCTTTGATGCCCTGTTACTTTCTTTTTTATCGTCACTAGTCATTTGTACTTAAAAATTGCTAGATAATACTTCTATTTTTTCTTTTAGAAACTAACAGACAAGGTTTGTATTTTTCTTTTGCTTTTTTACGTAGCCGTATATGATGGGTATTTTGTAAAAGCATTTTTTTTAATATTTCCGTTTTTTTTTCTCTCTAATAAGCCTCATTCAGAGTACAAATTAGATACAAACTACTGGGTAAAAAATAATCAGATAGATTGCATTTATGAACAGGAAAAAAATAATGCCGTATTGTATAATCAACTGAGATTGAAAAATCTGAGTGTCAAATTATTTTGGATTTTCCGCTAAGAAACTTTTTAACGGCAACCTTAAAGTTGCTTATCTATAACAATTTAGTATGGGATTTTAAGCAAATTACACACTGTGCCAATAATATTAGTGGTGGATATTTATGAGCATATAATGAGTAGTTAAATCATTAGTTCTTCATTAGTTTAAAACCAAAACTAAACATTAATTGGACATCTAGAAACAATTTATGTGTTTTGATGGATCATTGTATGGATCATTGTTGGAAACGTTTCGGGACCGTTCCAAAATATTTACAATACGTTACATTTAAAAACCTGAAAATATCTTTCAGCCTCTCTTTTTAATTCTTTGATACATATTGTTGTTTAAGTGTTCAGGTAGGTTTTACAAGTGTTTTCTATTTCAGGTGTATTTCCCGGACTTCGGTAGAACTTTGTGTATTCCCGATAATTTCAACAAGCAGAGATGATGCTTTAAATTGTATTTTAACTGAAACCAGCAACTTGCGAATCGTTTGTAAAGTTCAAATTGATTTTATTGAAGGTGAGATGAGCATTTTAGGTAGGCTTCAGAAATTTGGGGTGGGGGGGGGGGCGTCAGAATTTTGGGTGGTAGAAAGTGGTCATGACTTAACGACTTAACTAAGAATAGAGATAGAAACGGAACCCTATCTGATGATTAACGTATTAACAAAATATAATAATGTTTATAAAAATTTTGCTAGTAGGGGCTAAGGTTAGTTTTTGGTTTTTATTTTCTGATAGACGATTAAAAACAATAAATTTAACAGAAAGTTGAGTTTTCTGCGAGTTTATGTTACGTGTCAACCTAAAACTGTGGCAATAGAATGACGAAATTCCTTCCAAAATTGAGTCTGAAGACCAGAAAGTAATTTTTGTCATGCTCCGCCAAGACCTAGTCAATTGTCGGTATATGTACTGTCCGTCCGTGAAAGCCGCACCTGGCACTCGCGAACAGTTCCACTTAAAAAAGGGTAAATGGGTTGTGGGTGACCAAAGTGTTCAATTTAAACCTTGCATTTGCTTTAGCCTTTTGACATATTCAACTAAACTATGTACCGTAAAGTCGGGTTACTTGAACCCTAAGGGGTTACTTGAGCCCATTACAGTAAAATGATAAAATCTAGGTTTGATACTTATTAGTTGAAGACTTGCACGTAGTTACTCGTTTCTCCTCTAGGTAGAAGCACTCTGCAGTCTCTAATGCTAGTACCAAACCCAAATTTTATCATTTTACTGTGGGCTCAAGTAACCTCCTTGTGGGTCCAAGTAACCCGACTTTACGGTATTTGAAAGTAGCATCATTCCACGTTGTTTGATACAATGCTTTTCATTATTCTTTTTCTTATTGTTATCTTACCTAGCACCCATATTTTGGTAAGATCAGAGAAGAAATGACGCATGCATAATTGCGCGAAAGGTTTTACCAAAAAATATCAGACAGTAAATTTCATTAATAATTTATCAAACGTAGTGAGGCATTGTTCAATCATTTTCCTTACAGAGATCGGTAAAAAATACACAGTTTAGTCTTACTGTTTTTTCAAAAAGCAACTCTTAAAAAATCTGGGTATTTGATGGATTTGTTTCTTTTATTGCAACCTTCCGCTAGCGTTATTAAAAGGCAGAACTATTTTGTCACCTAGAGCGGAGCAATAACCGCAAAAGTACTATCGCTAACGACTGGTTTATCATTTTTTTAAAGTAAAATGATTCAATTTTCCAGCATAGTGTACCCATCAAAAAACATACACTGTTAAAAATGTTCCTGAAATTTTGCGGTAAAAGTTATTGGCATCCATGTTGCCAGTAACTTTTACCGCAAATGTTTTTTTACTGTAAAATTTTACGGAAGAGAAAACGAGAATTAAAAAGCGCGAGTTACGAACGACAAGGATCGAACTCGGAACACAATTTTTACAGACTGCCTTATTATCCACGGTAGCAGATAAGACACATCAGGAGAGCAGAAATAGGGTGTCATATGAATCGCACACAAAGTCACGTGGTGATCATTTGGCTCTGCAATTGTAACTTTTTTATCGGTACAATTTACTGTAAAAATTTTCTGTATGATAAACGCTACATTTTACAGTAACATTTACCATAAAAGCTTCCTGAATTTTTAACAGTGTATAGTGCCTTCTCCAAATACGGGATGTTAATGTACCGCACTATGTATTTCGCATCAAATTAAGAACAAAATCTTTTCAACAGGAAAGGAATACAAATAATAGCGGCTAACCCATATTTGTTTTTGTTGCCAAATAAAATTAGCACCTAGTGCATTCTAGTTCATAATTAACACTAGAACCGCGGAAGGGGTCAATTTGACCCAAAGCGAAGTTCAATTTACCCCCACGCAAAAAGTATTAATCGAAGAAACAATTATTTTTACGACTTTTAATTATTTGAAGGGAAGAGTGTTTTTCCAGATTTAAAAATTTTTGGCATTATTATTTTTTTAGTTTTTAGCACTTATACCTAGAACCGCGGTGGGGGTCAATATGACCCTCGAGAAAATTTGAAGCACAAATGACTAAAAACGTACATTTTCTGATAAGCACCTGTAGCATATTTCTTCCTCACCTAAGAATTTCTGAAATGGAATACATAGGCAGTAATTCAGAAAGAGAGGGGTTGGAGGGGGGGGGGCAATTGCCCCCTTTCCCCCCCTCCAAATTTGAAGAATGGATGTTTTTACATATAATTCGGTGTTGTTTTCAGATAAAATTTGTATTCAGCACGCACCCTCCCAATCTTGAAAAATTAGAAATGGGAGGGGGGGGGGGTTCCCTAGCCAATTCCCTGGAACTGAAACATAAGCATTTGGATCGGTTGGTTTTGAGCATTATGATTGGTTTGAAACTCAGGCTACGCTTGAACGCAATAAAAAAAATGACATGGGAAATATTTTATTCTGTATATAAGAAATACTTCCGTAATCAGACTGTCCAGGAAGCTATAAAATATTCAAAACAATTATCTATGAAGTATCTAGAAGGTCATGGTAATGATGAAAGTGTTTTAATTTTGAGAAGTTGAAAGTAAAGATTACTGGTGATGCCCTTGCAAACGCTGTTCTTTCTCATCGCAAAAATTGTGAAAACTTATTGAACTTAAAAAAATGTTTCGGGGAAAAATACACGTACGGAAAGAAATTTTAAAAGCAAATCAACAATAACATTTAAAGTGGGAAAATAGTAAGTTGACAAAGAGGAGAGAGCTTTGAACTTCTTTCACATTGGAACAAAAGATACAATTTTTGAAGGAAGAAGGGGGCCAACACCCAATAGTAAACACAGTATTACCCACAACAGTCCTTTAAATGTTTTTAGTCTTGTTATAAAGAAATTGATATTGAAGTACATAAGGAAATGCTCGGAAGATGAAACATATCGGCAGATGAATATCATTGAAGTAAAGCGAAAAGGAGTAACGTAAGAGCACACGCACCGTAAATCACTGGTCTACAGTACTAATGAGTAACATTGGAAGACATGAATATTTTTATATCTATTTTGACATACCTAAAATATTTCTTGCAAAAAACCTCCAACTTCATAGTTTCGGGCCAAAGGAATGCAGATCATATTTTTTCCAGAATGCATTGCCAAGAAACTAACTTTATGTAATGATGAGATTTTTACGCTTTGGCACAAAATAGGAGTAGCTTTTATGTAATATTTTGCACCTTGATGGAAATCTATTATTTGGTTTTATGTAAAACTATAACTGAACAATTTGCTAGTAAACACCACTTCAAGACTTGATTGGAAAATCGGGAGAAAAGCTTGTTCCTTTCCATTAAAAATAAATTAATTAATAAATATAGGTTGCAAAATCCAATGTGTGACGCAACAAATGGAAACGACAGACAACCGCAAATTAAATGCAAACAAGACAGATTCTAAAGGCAAATTGTAAAGATAAAACTGTAAATATTTGTTCAAAGTACAAAGTTCTTTTGTGCCAAGTATACAAAGCATACTTTAACATTTTATTCACAACTCATTCTGTAAACTGCCGATTATTTTTTAAACTATAACTAACTGAGACTGTAATTGTCACTGTTTTTAAATATAGCTTAACATATTGAACTACTTATTCTATTTTCCGATTTAAAATAGAAAATATATGTATATTTTGTTGGATATACGTTTTTATACTCAAAGTAATAAAAATTTTAAAAACACAATATTGTAATAAAAAAAAGTTGATAACTGTTATTTTATACAAATAATTTAACTAGAATTCTGAGAAATATTAATTATTACACTTTTAAAAATATTTCAGTTAGCTGAACTAATCGTTAGCGCTTATTTCATTGAATTACTAGCTGGGGTCAAAATGACCCCATCCGCGGTTCTAGGTATATCGAAATTCCCGCGGTTCTAGTGTTTTAATGTACTTCTTGAAAAACGTAGCGTGTCCGATAAAGGAGGGAACTGAAATTAATCTTCAGGGTAACTACTTTCAGAAGTAAAATAAATGTTTTATTTTCGAAACATTTAATTAACGCTTTCAGAAGGAACTATGAAATAGTTAACCGAAAATATTTTTATTTGGTATGCAGATTACTACAACTAAGATTGTCTTATATACAAAATGTCAAAATTGTGGATGGAAATTTTAGAGTTATGATGAGTCCTATGTACCAAACATGCATTTTAAAATACATATTTCAGCTAAAATTTAATTGAAACATCAAACGAAATTCTTTCAAAGCTATTATCCCATTAATACTAAATTATAATTTAAGCACTTGAAAGGAAAAATAAAATGTTGTATATACATATATTTTTTTCTTTTAAATCAGGAAAAACCGCATTTGTGACGAAAATAAATGGTTGGAAAAATGTGCCAATTTCAATCTTTTAATCCCTACTTAATAGTGTTACCAATCTCAAAGCGAGAAATTTGAGCACAGGTGATAATAAGCGAAGTGTAAAGAGTCTACTACAAAAACTTTCAAGTAATTTAACTAATTATTAAATGAGCAACAGCTGTTCCAATTTAATGCCCAGTGTACCGCATTTAAAAAGGTTATTGAATGAAATTGTACTTAAATCATTTTTTAAAAGCAATAAAAAAGTCTTATAGCTTACTTTATATCGATACTGTTTGGAGCTGTTTAGTGATTTAGTTTTTTTTTCTAGACCGTCCGAAAAAAGTAAAAGAAAAAACTAAGTGTAATAATAAAAATATCAAAATATTATTGTTAACGTCGAGTAAAACATCATTAAAGTTAAAAGAAAGATAAAATAGGAACATAAATAAAGAAAAAATAGAGATAACGAGCTTATTTGTAACTAAAAAACAGAATCTATAAAATTGGTCCTTTGAGAGAGTTTAATTGTGCGTAGGGTGCGAATGCTTTTACTTCTAGTATAGCTTTAGGCACTATCCGATTAAAATAATATTTTTGTTCGAATCTTTTCCGGGATTGTCTTTTTATTCTTAGTGTGGTATTTAGTTTTGGTTCATCAACACAAAATTTTATGCTGTTCAAAACTGAAGAAATATTATTAATTAATATCTTTAAGAATAAAAATGAAAAAATAAATGATTATAAATAAACCTAAGGCGCTGTAGAAAAAAATGTGTCCTTAAAAGCTTACAACAAAATAGGAAATTCATAGAAACTGAAAGGGTAAATGTTTGCTTAGCATTTGTATTTATTTTTTCTTTGATTCATTTATGTCAACGCAAGTTTTAAACAGACAAAACTATGGAGTTTTTCTATAGTATTTTTAATTAAATCAAAAGCAGCAGGAGCTAGCAACAAAGAAATATGTCCCAAAAAACAGCATTAACAAGTGAAGAGTTAAATGCAGCCTCTAAAGTTTTAAGCATTCTTGTATCCGAGGCCCTGAGATTAATTGTGAAGGAACGATTTGACTTTATGGCTATGCAAAGTCTTGTTACCCCAGCATGTACACAACTGGGTATTTATTAACTGATATACTGGGGACAAAGTGAAATTAATATACAGTCGAGCCCGCTTAATGGAATAGCCAATTTGTCACGGAAAATTATTCTAATAAGCGGGATATTCCATTATCCGGGATTCCATCCACACGACGTTCCAGCTTGCATTTAAACCAAGAAAGTATTTAAATTTGCCTTAACCACAAGTATATTCATCAACAAGTATATAACGATTAACTTTAGACATATTAATTAATGGTAATTTAAATATATTAATTAATAATACTTTAAACATACTAAAATTTAGAAATTCATTAAAAATGACCTTATTAAATGACCAGGAACGTTACAAGCCCGTTTCTCAGCAAACCAGCGAAGGAGAGCAGCATCTTCAACTTCTGATTCTTTACCTGTGTATTTTCTCTTTTTAGTAAGGTTTTTGTTTAATTTCCAGTCGTTTAGAATTTTTTCTTTATTTTTCAACAATTTCGAAACTTGAGATTGCGGTATCTCGAACTTTTTTTCAAGTTGTAACTGCGTACATTTACATTAGCATTTGAATATTCAATAAAATTCACTTTTTCTTTCAAAGTACGATCTTTTCGCTTAGAAGACATTATGAAGAGACAAGCACATGCACAGCCGAAGCAAAATTGGAAAATGATTTCAGAACATCAAAGTAGACTTGTCGTTGCGCTTCTCCGAAGAGATTCGTCACAGCCTCGTCTTCTTCCCCGGTCCTTTACACCTGTTGGTTTGCCCATTACTCCTTTATTCTCTTATCTCTCCTTTGGGTCCCTAGAGGCAAAGCTTATTCGAAATTTATTGTTCATTCTCTGAAGCAGAAGGAACGATACACAGTGGGGGCGACAAACAGTATACAACACTAGGGAAACATTCCTTTCAAATTCCAGGAATCGCTTTTCTTGCCCCTGCACCCTTTCAACGAAGTGACAAAACATTATTTGGAAGCCGTTCATAAGCTTTACAATCATTATTGCTCTTTACTGGAGGAAAAATCCAGAAAAAAGGGTTGGAAATGGAAGGAGATCGACATCAGCGTGGCTAAAAATTATTCTTTTAACCGGGAATGCTTCCTAACATGATATTCCTTTAACCGGGAAATTTAACACAGAAATGATTTACTACGGTTCGGGACATTGAGAATGTATTACATTAAGCGGGATATTCCATTAACCGATATTCCATTAAGCGGGTTCGACTGTATTTACCTATTTCTGAGTTGTCACAATTTTTCATCCCCCCCCCCGTATGCATTTGTACGTATATCCGTTAATCAAAAAATGGTATGGCGCAAACGCTTCAAATTGCGTATGTAGGATATTGGACTTGTATACGACATCACTTTTTGATTGCAAATTCATATTGCAAAAGGCTATTTACACATACTCGATTGTTGCACATCAATGATAATTTCAATGCAGATTAAAGGAATGCTATGAATAGGCTACTATTTGGCTAGACATCACAAAACACTTCATCACCAGTTAAGCTTCATATCAAGTTAGCAGAACATAAGAAATGAGATGCAATACACCGTTAACTCGGTTATTTTGATCCATGGACTGCAGTTTCGTGCTTATTATGCACTCATCAGCATGGAATACGAAAGTAACCGAGTTGAAGGCAAAAATCCTCTTGTAGAGCAAAGAAAATAAAAAAAACTGGAAGCTAATGTGAAATTGGAATACCAGCAAGTGATTGTACTTGGTAGGGTACAACTCATAAATTTTAAGCCAGGGTTCGGGTATAAAGCAGTGAGTAGCCGCACCTAAGTAAGGGCCAAGGCAAGATAAAAATAACCGAGTTGGCGGTGTATTGCATGTTCCTGCCTTAGCTCTTGCTTAGGGGCGGCTACTCACTGCTTTATACCCGAACTCTGCCTTAAAATTTACGAGTTGTACCACAAGTGCGATCGCTCGCTAGTATTCTGATTTCACGTTAGCCACCATTTGTTTTGACTCTCTTTGCTCTACAAGAGTATTTTTGCCTCCAACTCGGTTATCTTCGTATTCCATGCTGATGAGTGCATAATAAACATGAAACTTCAGTTCATGGATCGAAATAACAGAATTGGCGGTGTATTGCATGTTCCTGCCTTAGCCCTTGCTTAGAGGCGGTTCCTCACTGCTTGAAGAAATGAGCTGTAGAATCCTGTGTCAATTTCGGTATATTTAGCAAAACTCCCGTGGATACAGCTTTTTATGTATCAATATTTGTAAAAAGAATCTCCATAGCAGTCTCTTCAGCAGAGATGCGACACAAACTATTGGGTATTTGAAATGAGCTTTTTTCTACTCACTGTGAAGTTATTCAAGTGTGATTGTTCCATATAGTTTAATTTAATTAGAATTTTAGACACCAACAAAAACATCAAACTTCTTATTATTTGAAAGTTTCTTTACCTATGCTCGCAATGTTTTACAGGTGTAGCAGTGTATTTAAAATTTAAAGCTAAAATCTTCTGTGTCGCGCGTACATACTTTCTTTGCAGTAATTGAAAGTCATCAATTATTTAATAGTCTTACAAAAAAGTTGTGTAGGTTCCACAATCACATTTTTTCCAATGATTGTTGACCGATATAAAGTAATAAAAAAGTCTTAATTTAATCCTTTATATTTCAGTGAATTTTTACAATATTAACTTCAAAATTTTACGCAGTGTTTTGTTTTATGGGTTACTTTGCTTCAAATGCTTTCTATGATTTCATACATGTAGGTAATATAACTTAATACTGTGAAAAAAAGATATTACACAGCAAACTCTTAAAAATTAGTAAGAGTGGATAGAATTACTAAAACCTGATGTTTAAAAATTAAAGAAATGCATTTGCGCAATTTGATTTCGGAGCAAATGCTAGATTTTTTTTTTTTTTTTAATAAGGAAAAACTTACTCAAATACACACAATTTTCATCGTTTGAAAGGAACTGATGAAAAGATACGAGGCCAAACGTTTAGGGCTTAAAAACGATGTTGGTGCTTAAAAATTCATTACTTTTTTTTTTTTTTTTTCATTCTCTCCTGGTAAAAGTAGATTTGATTTACAAATTTCAACAATCTATTCAATAAAAGTTCAATTCTCAGTTAATTTAAAACAAGACACAAAATATAAATTTTATATTTCCTTCCATGTTTTATTTTAAAGTAGCTGAAGTAAATAATTGTTGCATAAACTGCTTAAAGATATTAATTTTTCAGTTACATTAAAAAGGATGTACTTTAGTATAATAATGATTACTACTACGATCATTATTGTTATTTTTATTTATTATTATTATTATTATTGAACTATGTTTTTTGGAAATATTTTATTGGAATAAATTAAAAATACCTATTTTTTTAGTAAGTTTTAAATAATGCTAATGTTTTTATGAAGCATTAAATTGTATCTGCACTTTTATTTGTAATAAATGAATTTTTATTTTTACATTTATTTTAACACACATAACTACGGGGAAATCAATGTCTCACGTTTTTAGTGCTATGGTATTGTAATTAGTAATATAGTACTATCTTTGATTCGCCAACTTTTGGGGAGCATCCATCTTCATTTTAACGAAATCAAAATATTTTTGTTTAGAAATCTAAGATAAAAAAGAAAATTAATGTATGAAAGTACAGCATTTAATCAAACAAACTGAATTAAGTTTGAGTTATTGAAACTCCTAGCAAACTAGCGTTCAGTTATCAAACTAGCGTTCAGTGTTCCTTCAGAAAACATCACTAGTTGCTTCAACTTTTTCACATATTGAATTATAATACGGAAAGTCCCATCAGCTGTCAAATTTATTTGAAGTTAATAAAACGAAATTTAATTTTTCATATTATATGGAGAATTAAAATACTTCAGGAATTATACTGACACTAACATTCACAAAACTAAAAGTTTAATGAATAAAACTAAAATTAAATATATTTCAAAGTACTTCTACGCAGATGCAAGCATATTTAAGCGAATTGTTCATTCATTTCAAGGACTTCCCAACATTCTCTTTAAATTTCAAAAAAAGTGAATTTCAAACTCTCCTGGCGAAATTTTTTATTGATAAATAGTAGGGAAGCTAAGATTAATCGGCAGTACCAATTAATCGGCCATAATCGGCCACTTTGCCAATTATTAATAATCGGAGAAGTTGGGGAGATTAATCGGCTAAAAAAATATTTTTTAATATTATTTATTAAAGTGTACCTTCACTAAGAAACTACAATGAATGATTTTATTGACAGTAATAATAATCCTCACAATTGATATTAAGTTTTTAATAAATTAATAAGCAGTATACTTAAAAATATGCTTAGGTGTTTTTTATTACTATATATGTATCCGTGTTTACTTGTGCTCCAGGTATGTTTACAACTACCCCCCTACTGGGGCAGATGTGAACAAAACTTATCATACTTTCAACTTATTTTTTTGGCTGGAAATCACTGTTGAAGACGGGAGGTAATTGCATGAAAATATTAGCAAATATTTGAATTATCATGGATATCACTTTTCTCTCTTACATTTCAAACTAATAATGAAAAATATATAAAATTAAATTTTTGTTCACATGTGACCCCCTCTCCCCTACCTTTTATTGCGAGACGTAGTGTAGTCTGGTAGCTAACACACACACACAAGTAGCTTTTAAAATCGCAGGTAAAATATCTTTAGTTTTTAATTTTCAAATCCCTCACTGCAAAATATGAACTGTTGTTTTTACAGTATAATACTGGCAGCAGAAGTTCCAATTTAAAACTGTAAAATGCACAGTAATAAACTATAAAACTAGCAATTTTACAGTTTATTGCCGTAAAATGTAGCTCTATTATACTGTAAAAGCAACAGTATTATACTAGCAGCAGAGGTTCATGTTTAAAGCTGTAAAATGCACTGTTATAAACTGTAAAATAAGCAATTTTGCAGTTTATCACTGTAAAATTAGCAATTTTACAGCTTATTACTACAAAATCAGCTGTATTATACTGTAAAAACTACATTAATTTGTTACAGTGTTGGAAATGTGTGTTAATTACACTTTACTTTAATAGATACTGTCTTTGAATCCAAATGTATCCATCATTTAAATGATTGCATTACCCATTTTTTGAGTTATCTGAAATTATAAAGCAAAGGAAATGCTTCAAACATATTTTGAAACATTTTCTAAAAATGCATTTACTAACTTCACATGAAATTAAACGTTCCATCTATCTATTGCACACTATGTATTTCAATTTGCACTAAACCTAGTAAATAAATTCCTGGTGCAGTATAAATAATCCATTACCAGTTAAACGTTTCTAGGACTTGATAAATGATACAGAGCTTGGCATTGATAAGTGATACATTTAATATTTAGTTGCACATACAAATTGATGATCTTCTTGACACAAATACAAATTGTACGTATGAAGTACAGTCTGAGATTACAAATAGTAAGCTATATCTAGTTTTTCTAAAGGTGAAGCTTTAAAGTCCATATTTTCAGATAGTTAAAAACTAAGTACTTTTTTCTTTGTAAAAATATGCAAAATAATTGGATGGATGCGAAGTGCAAAGTTAAAATAATACTTTATTTTCACATAATTAACAAATCGATATTTCATTGCATACTTAAAAGATATTATAAAATATAGCAAGAAACAATGTTCTATAAAATTTATATCGAAATATCTTTCCATATTATACTCATATTATAATTATTTCCATAGTATACTAGCATGAGAAAAGAAGACACGATTCGTGAGCTTAATTATGCTCTTTTGGAAATAAAAAGCATTTTTCATTTTACCTATTAGACTATTTCTCAAAAAATATAAAAATAAATAAATTATAAAATAATCACATTTTCCTAAAAATATTAGATATTCAAATGCAAGGATACCCTTAAAATTGACTTCAATTTCATAAATTCAAATTACAACGCCATTATTTATTGAATATTCATTGAAGCATCGTAAAGTATATTCTTAAATTACTAAGATATTCACATATTTAACATAACTATTGAAAATATATATTTGTAAAGTATGGAAAATAAAAGAACTTATATTGTAATGTAATAAAATGCATAATAAATGAATTTCATAAGCTGTCAAGTTAAGGGAGTTAACTTTAATGTGTTGAAGAATACGGCAAAAAACTGTAAAATTTTATCGAATTAGTTTTCTTTCTCACATTAAATTAATTTTTCAGTAAGAATGCTAGTTTTGTAACTATTACACGTGCCCTGGTGGAAAATGTATGTGTATCGTTTAAAATATTTCACATCATAATACAGAAAAGGATCTAGACTACCTGCATTCTTCAAGAATGCAACCTAAAAATAAAAAAAAAGCATCCATGGGTATTACGTCCTAAGCTACTAAAGAGTTTCTACGTAAAGTTAAAGCCTCCATACTTTTCTATCCCTACAGTAAAAAAAATTGCGTAACCTGACTCCTTAAATACGATAGCCCCAAGTGCTGTCTATACTGCTATAGAGTAACTTAACCGATGTATCTGGTGTAAGGCTACACCATGGTAATGTAATTATAGCGTAATGTTTCACCACTTTGTCTAAAATTGCACCAGAATTTTTAAATAAAAACTGATAGGGTCATAGCTAGATTGATTCCAGATTATAGCATGAGTGTCCATATTCTGCAAATAATGTAGTACAGTAAAAAGGATTTTACATAAATTTGAAGATAATTATCTCAATTCATTTAACGATTGGGAAAATCAGCCGTAAACTTTCTAGTTATAAATATGCTATTATAAAGAGCAAGTTTCTTAGAGCTCTAGCAATATATCAGTCTACTTGTGTTACCATTTTTACAAAATAATCTTTAATCTTGATTTATGTGTGCTTAGACCAAACTCTTACAGTTTACTAATTAGTTTCCCAGGTCTTATTTTGCTTATCCAATTTATGTTACCTCATTAATTAAGGGACATTCTAATGCGAAACATACCTCTCTTAGTTCTCAGATACTTTTCGTAGTTGATTGCAAACGACGGTATTTTCATTATTGAGCAGTGATTGCTCACCACGGAAAGTTTATTTTTTCGTTGCTAATAGGCGGTATTAAGTAATATCTGTAGGGTGAGTTATAAGTTGTTTCGCAAGTGATGCAATACTAAGAGCGGAAACATAATTCAAGTTTTCGGTTTCAATACATTTTTTTTACATGAATGCTACCTTCAGCAACAATTGCTAGGCTTGTGGATTTCATAGGATATATATTTCCCGTGATATTGTTTTTACCTAACATCCACACTAAGATATGAGACTGTAAAAGATTTACGCATTTCTTAGGACTTGCTGCAGAAAGTAAAGACCTATATGCTAATATTAACTTCCTGAGAATGCATACTTGTGAAAAGAGGCAAAAACAATGTCAACACAAATTACACAATGAATTACCTTATAGAAGTGAATTTTTATCAAATTAGTAAAAAAGAGAAACATTAAGCCACTTAAACGCTTAGCCTTATTATCGTGATGCAACTATAATACAGCGCAAATAGTTAGTTTAAATGGCGTCTGGAAGCAATAATGAAAGCAATAGTAATAGTTAAATATATTGAAAACCGTAATATCCGAAGCATTTATGAGGCGAAGTGGTTGACTTGCGGAGATCAAAGGTTTGTGAAGTGGAAAGGGGAATAGCCGTTGAGTTGTATTGCAGATGATATTAGAAATTTGGGGTGAGATGTAGTCCCTGGGTTGTGGCCAAATGGATCCAACCATACGGAAGAAATTAGACTCCACTTTTACGCCATGTAGCAATAAAGCTGTCGGAGCGGATTAGAAAACGTGAGAGTTAATATTACAGGAGAAACACTTGGTTATTGTACAGATAATACAGATAAAAGTCGCATGAAAATTCCAGTTTTCTAATCCATACTAATATTCACGTGGATAACTCATTTTCCCCCAGATGACGTTTGTTCAGATTATTTTCTTAGAATTGTCTTCTAAATTAGTTTTAAAATGTCTTCAAAGATACGCAAAGTATTGTGTTGTAGAAACAGGCCATAAAGTGAGATAGCTTAAAAACGGTGATTAAAAAGTGGTTTAGAAGAAGTTAGTTATGTGGTGTAATAATGCATCGTAACATAAGCATTATATTTAAGGAATGTTTCTCCAAAGGGGAAATTTCAAGGCAACAGACGTATCAAAATTCCACAAACCACCCTACCAAGACTAAAATTATGTTAGACCCTTGTCTCATTGCTCAAACAGTATGAATAACATATTCTACATTAATATACTGAAATTCAGATACTTTGGTAACTTTTCAAAATTTATTTAAATAATATAGACGTAGAGTCTATGCTCTTCTCACAGTTTATACAATAAATTCTGTACCTTAGAGCCAGACTAACGTAAGTCCAAAAATGCCGATTTCCTTTTTATCACTGCATTGTAAATAGAATCTTATTCTGCATTGAGTCATGAGAATGTTATCCTATAAAAGAAATTCATTCAAAATTCTTAATCAATATTGAAAGAGCGCATGTTCTATTATTTGTATGCATCGGACGAACGTTTTCACGCTCTCCTACAAAATTGTTATTTAAAGTCATAAAAGTAGCCATAACATATTTTTTTCAGCTATTGTACATTTATTCGTACAAAAACGGATGTATCTCTAAGCGTGTATACATTTTTATTAGCCTTCGTATCAGGTATTTTTGAGTCATTACTACAATAATTTTACATTACGTACGATTTTGTTATTCCGTTGTTATTTGTTCCAAAGACGTGCATTCTACACTCAAACGAAGCCATAAATTTAAAGTTATGATTGTTTTAATTGTCGAAAAAAAACATTTTAACCCTTTAACTGTCAAGTTATTTTGATTTTTAACACTTTTCCAAGCACAAACCCGAGAAACAGTCGGGTTTGTCAAAGAGATGAAGCCGAAATAAACGTCTCCCGATATATATTCGGGTATAACAATACGATAAACTGAAACAAAAAATACCCCAAGTAATACTCGGGCGTGACATTTTCGAAAACCAGCTGTGCCCGACACTATCTCGGGCATGACAGTTAAAAGATTAATAACCAATTCAACAAATATCCAAACGCACTGGTGTAAGTTATTTGAAAATAAATGCTAATTCATATAAACATCTAGTATCATGGAATGGTATTAATATACAAGAAAACGGGCAAAATTAAACCATTTTGCTTCAAGTTTATCCAAATAAATGCTATTCAAATAAATGCAATATTTTATGAAACTAATAGATTATGCACCGCTTGTGGCTGATGAAAATTTTGAAATAACCAAAGCATTTGCAACTCAGGCACATCATATATTAGCAAACAAAGCTTCTCGAGTCAGACAAGAAAATGAAACAGATTCCAGAGTCAACGAGTGAACGGTGCGATCAATGAAATTCCGAAACAGCAACACAAGCTTGGGATGTGATTTTCGAATCAGTGCTGATCAGTTTCATTATGTTTACGAAACAAATGGGAAAATACCTTATTTATTTCTTTTGTCTCGAACATTACAGAGAAAATGATTGTCTATAAACTATTAAAAGAAAAATAAACTGCATGACTGCTTTTGTAACTGTATTACGCACAAATAATATTCAGATGCTTTTATGTTGCAATTTACGTTTTATGCTCAACTCGTCAAGTTTCTACACAGTTTAATATTAAAATGCTCCTACAATTTCACAATATTGAGCATCCGTATTAAGAGTTCTAAAATTAAAGTTTTTAACCTTAAGGTTGAAGTTGTTTTAAATGAAACTTTTGAATAGCTAATAGACAAAGATTTTGTTTGTTAAAATAAAAGGAAAAACATAATACAGTAATTTCAGTACCCTATTATTCGTCGTTCGGTTTATCAGCGCGTCTTTTATTTTTATTATTATTTTTTTTTTCCGTTTTACTGTGATGACTTACTAAATGCAGAGATATGCGACTGTGTTGCTGCTCGTGTTTAGCTTTTAAAAATGTTTTACATTCAATTTTATCCTTTTTAACTATAAATGTATATGGGTCATTTTCAAAATTTGCTTACATTTGCTGACCGTAGGTTAAAAAACGATTTTTAAGCATAACTTATATTTTAAATTCAATGTGAACAATAATTTTCTGCAAGAAATACCCCAAAAAATTCTAGCACTCAAAAAATTATTGAAATTTATTTATTTTTATATAAGTCTTTAAAAATGAGAATCAAGGCAAAAACGCTTATCCATTTCCAATTTCCGAAAGTTCAACTATTTTTTTATGTACTTAAGAACAAGAATCTGAGAAACTCACGCCTAGCATTATGAGGTGATTCATGACCTCTCAGATTTTCTCCCAAAAATTACCAAATGTTTATTATCTTATTGAAAAACCAAATCCATAATGTTTTGCTCTAAAGTTGAGTTGTTTAGTTTTTATGGACCCCTAAAGATGAAGGTGCGGCATCAAAAATTAAGCGGATTTTCAAGACATGGAAGTTGCCGTAAGCCAAAACTCTTACCAGGAACTGTTTAACTCCAATTTTCTTTTTGTATATAGAATATAGAAGGTTGATACTTTACAAAATGAATGTTAAATTTGTGGTAAGTTGTTGCCGTAAGGTCAGTGAAGTCCCTCAAATCAAGGCATTTTTGACGTTTTTTAGCGTGTTTAAGGTCCAAAGACAGCTTGTACATTTCAGTTGGCACGGCAAAAGTAGTGTCGTTTAAAAGACCAGTGTAAGCACTTTAAAATAATGTATAAATAACCGAGGAAAAGTCAACGTGCTTTTAGTTGCGTAAGGCCGAAATATGAAAAATGTCATATTTTACCGATATTCAAACGGTCATAACTTCCTCTACCAACAACATATTGAAATATTTTTTTTGCCAATATCATACTTTATTCTTTGATTTAACAGAACAGTTGAGTCCTTTGAGGCGAAATGTAAAAAATTTCTTTACAAAAAATACACAGGAAAAATTACATTTTTTGTAAAAAAACAATTTCGCATTTTGCCTCAAAGGATTCAACTGTTCTGTTAAGACAAAGAATAGAGCATGACATTGGCAAAAAAATTTTTCAAAATGTTGTTGGCAGAGGAAGTTATGACCGTTTGAATATCGGTAAAATATGACTTTTTCATATTTCGGCCTTACGCAACTAAAAGCACGTTGAACTTTCCTCGGTTATTTATACATTATTTTAAAGTGCTTACATTGGTCTTTCAAACGACACTATTTTTGCCATGCCAACTGAAATGTACAAGCTGTTTTTGGACCTCAAAAACGCTAAAAAACTGAAAAAATGCCTTGTTTTGAGGGCCTTCACTGACTTTACGACAACAACTTACCACAAATTTAACATTCATTTTGTAAAGTTTCAACCTTCTATATTCCATATGCAAAAAGAAAATTGAAGTTAAACAGTTCCTGGTAAGAGTTTTGGCTCACAGCAACTTCCATGTCTTGAAAATCCGCTTAATTTTTGATACCGCACCTTCATCTTTAGGGGTCCATAAAAACTAAACAACTCAACTTTAGAGCAAAACATTCTGGATTTGGTCTTTCAATAAGATAATAAACATTTGGTAAATTTTTGGAAAAAATCTGAGACGTCATGAATCACAAGCGTGACACTACTCAGATTCTTGCTCTTAATTGTATAAAAAAGTATATATAACAAATTGTTTTTATATATTGACTATTAGTATATGATATTCATAATAAATATTGACAATAGTGATTTTTTCATTAAGAAATGTATGAATATATTTTGTCCGGCAGTTCTTGTCAAGTCCGTTACCCTAAGATCATTTAAGCTAAAAAAGGTATTTATTGCAGTCAAAAGATGGTAACACGGTTTCAGTTAACTTTACAAACTAGTGACGTAACTACCCAAGTAGCATCAACTCATCGGATTTTTCTCGGCCGATCAACAAACTCCTCGTAAACTGATCCTGTAACGCACAATGACATCGTTCCGATCAGTATCTGAGCATGGTTTTCGATGAGCTACTTTTCATCGGAAATCGATATCCTTCCGATCAACTTTCCCGATGAAAATAAGATGAGCTATATTCCATCGGAAAACGATATCCTTCCGATCAAGTTTCCCGATGAAATTCCTCGGCACGGGACTGTTCTGCTCGTAAATTGCTCCAAATCTCAGCGTATTCTCATCGGATTTTGCTGCTCGGATTCTGCTCGGCCGATGAGACATATTGGATCATCGGCCGATGAGAATTTCCTCTGGTTTCGATGAATGGCCGATCATCGGCCGATGAGATAATGATGCTAGGGTATTTCATACCATTTTGTTTTCCTGAGTCGAGAAGTATTGCTATGGCGTTTCGCTCAAGATTTCTTCCAGGTGCGTATTTTTATTCTTTTTCAAGTCTGTTACCAAAGATTTTAGTGTTAATTTTTACTTTTTCTCAATTTTTACATCGAAATATTGTTTATTATACAACTCTAAGAAAATGCATATTGTTGTTTAATTTTTAAATTCGACAACCTGGCCATAATTTGACATTTTGGTTGAAATGTCAAGTCCGTTACTGGTCAAATCCGTTACCAAATGTCAAGTCCGTTACCATACAGTTTTTGATCAATATTTTAATGATCACAAACATCGTTTTAAGCTTCAGGGACGCAAATAATTTCAAATGAAGTTGGTTCTATGCTCTATGATATAGTTTAAAAGTAAGATTTTATATTGATTTTGTACGGTAACGGACGACAATTTTCCTTGCAACTTAAGGTTTTACAACAGCATTTGAATACTTAATTATGCATCAAAGTGTACAACCAATTGCTTTTTCACACACCTAAAATATGTGACAAAACATCTCTTAGTGATTCTAAAAGAAAATAGCAAGTTAAAAAAATTACTTAAAAATTCTGAATTGTAAGCATATGGTGAAAATGACCCTTATGTTGTATTTTTTTAAGCTATTGCATACACATATTGCTGTTTACTTATATTTCAGACGATCCTGGTATTAGCGTATCCGCGGTTACCGCGCTACCCTTTTACACGGATAATCGTGGGTTTACTGTACACATGCATGTCCGTCAAATGCAACACTTGATTTGTATTCATCTTACATCCGGTAATTTTTTTTTAGCACGGTTTTCAATGATTTCGTTTCGTCTAACTACAGTATTCACCATCTCCTGCGTAGTCAACACTTTCTTTTTCGCCTCACCTGGCAACTAGAATCCCCTACTTCAAGAAATTATAGTAATTAAAAACTTTCTGAGTTTTTCTTATTATTTTGCAACACACAACGTTTAAATTCAACTGCTAATTGTTTGTTATAAATATTTAGAAGAGTTAAAGATAAAAAATGTTTTACTGAAATCAATATTTAGATATGCACCGAAATTCAAATATAGAGACACACGCAAATAGGTAAACAGAGTTAAATACCAAGATATGTACATTGATTTTGATTCATTATTTATATAGAGATTAGATAAATATAGCGAGATATATACAGAGATATGTAGATAGAGAGATCAACCTAATGTACCATAGAACTCGACATAAAATATTTTTTAAACTTTAAATAATGCTTTTAGTGATGTTTTATGTATAAACACTTATACAGGTAAAATAAATGAAGACAAATGGACTAAATAGTCTTATTTGCCATAGTATACATTTGAAAACCTTAAGAAACGTCTTGGAAATGAAACTTGAAAATTTGATAAATGGGCAAGATGTTTCAACAGAACACCATCCTTAAGAGTGTGATCATAGAAGATTAGAACTTAAGCCATCTTACCTTAAAAGAAGTAAACTAGAGTGCACAACATATTAATAGCTCTCCTTGAACCTTAAAGGAAGTATTTGTAACAAGTATTTGTAAAATCAAATACTGCAATGGCAGAAATCATTCTCAAGTTTTAGTGTTATTGATAGATTTGAAACATGCTGGAAACATGCGTTATTTATTTTTGAAAAGTCGTTAGTTCGAGACGCATTTTATTCGAAAGAACTCGTTTAAAAGAAATGAAAGTGTCGATAACTTTGAAAATGTGGTGTTAAGATTTTTTCGTAAGATTAAGCAAAATTATTCTCAGCTTTTTCTTTGATCACGCAAAGTAAAAAATGCAAATTTGAAACTCTCTCAATGTCCCAAATTTAAGGCGAATGTCAATCCACATGCCTTACGCATGTGAACAACACTATTTAACAGATGAAACTAACAATTTCAATTATAAGAGTTCAAAAAGGAAACAAGACGCAAGTATTTTAAGGCTCTCCTTATAAATAAAATAGCAGTTTAGTTCAAATTCGTCTGAGAAGCATTTAAAGGACTAAATCGGAGAAGTGACACCATTAGATCTAAAGACACACCTTTCATGGAAACTTTGAACGGTGTTAATCAATTTATATACGATTCCTCTTCGACCGTCGCAAATTACTATTTACTCGAAAACCCATTCCCTTTGATAAATGCATTTTGAGCGCCCAGTTTGGGCCTACTTTCGATCTTAAGGAAACGATTACGTCTTAGTATTTTGGCTTGGATTCAGAAAATTGATGACGTTTCATTTCTAATGGCTTAACGTGGAGTTATAGTCATTAGTGAAACCTTCTGCTTTGTAGGTATAAGTGTTGTAATCTTTCTATTATCTATTATCGGCAACATCATGGGAAGTAATTATTTGAGCTTTATATTTATATAGCAAAAAGCAGTTTTTGAAACATTTCTTCAGATAATGAAGAAGATTTGAAAAGTTTTCTTTTGATTCATATAAATTTCGGTATTAAAGAACTTTTCGGTCGAATATAAGTAGCATTATTATTATTATTATTATTATTTCGAAAAATTAATAATTTATAAGCATTTTTAATGCTACTCAAATTTGATTTTGTTTATTTTCTGATTATCCTTTCTCTTTTATAAAAGTGTAGCCTTTACACGAAAAGTGAATGCAAGCACACACACACACACACACATAATTTATATTAAAAATTCCTTAACAGAAAATGTCAGCATACCATTGCACTGCTGTAAAATGAAAATAGCTTCAAACTTGAGGGTAGGTGTTTGAAAAAAATAGTGTTTGATTTCAAACATTAATCAATTAAAAATTTGAAATTAAAAAAAAAGCTTTATTTTCAGCAGAAATTTAAAACCATGTTTCTACAGCAGAACTAAAGTGAAATAAATGAAGCAACTAAATAAATTGAAAAAAAAAGTAAAAACAAAGTGTGTTAATACTACTAGTTACAGGCACATGTCGGTATTCAGCATAGTTCTAGAAATACGTTTTTAAGATTACGTAAAATAGTTCCTTTAATCAGGCTTCAACTAAATGAAAAAACCTTCAAATAAGACCCTTGGCATGGAATAAAAATGTAAAGAAATCACAGTTGAATAAAACAATAAGGTGCATAGTCTCCTAGATTGTGTTTGAAATATTACAGAAAATCCACAGAAAAACATTTACAACTCTAAAATGTGCAACGGGATAGTTCAAAGTTAAAATGTTTTATTCCATTCTTATAAAAGAAAGAAATGAATGCAAAGAGCAACATATATTATATGTATCAAAATAATTTAGTGTTTAATTACTTTTAGTAAGGGTCCTTGCATAATGGGCTACTAAGAGTAATTTTTGTCTATGAGTTTTATTGCTTTACTTAATAAACGTTTTGCTTAAATCTTTCTAAATGTATTATCAGCAAAACTATTTACGTTTCTCTTACATCGAGATCTTAAACAAAACTAAAGAGCAGCCAAAAACGCATAAAATGCATTTACAAGTCAACCTGCAACTATGACTAAATAAAATAGCTCAAGTATATACTCTTAACCAATAGTGTATTTTCAAAGGCTAAAGCTGTACAAATATTTGCATTTGTTTATTCCTTATAGTTTAACTAATTATAATACGTCCTAATAATCCAGTCTACGTTTATTCTAGAACAGTTTAAAGTTCTTTATTTAAATCTATTTCAATAGATTTAAAATCTGCTTGCTAAAAATGATCAAAGTGAGGATATTTTTCAGGGGATTTTTTCTGTGTTTGAAATCGAAAGCCTTAAAATCGTAAACTGTTATACTTCTTCGATAATGTTTTCATTTCTTAATGTATTTCGGGTGTGTGTATGTGTGTGTGTGTGTTAAAGTTACGATGCACACTTATGTTTAAAAATAAGTAGTTGCTAAACTAAACTTTAATTTATATCAGAGAACATAATTATGATGGCTGGATAAGTTTCGAAACTGTTAGAAATTTAAAAGAACAGAAGCCCAATTAGTTATTTAGATATTAAATAAAGGATTGCCAACTTCCCAATAGTCTACTTAAAAGGAGAAACATATTGCACGTCGCAGTTTATGTCACATAGTAGGTTTCAAAAACTTTGAATCCGTGTGTTCACGCAGTAGTAAAAAAAGCAAACATCGAAACTGTTTAGGAATAGTTTTTAGGAATAATGCTAATTAAAATTTTTATGCATGTACACCCATAGTTAGGCAAGACTGGGGATGATTTCTATTGATATTTCAAAAGAGTAAGGTCTTCCTGTATACTGGCAGTAAAGTATGTAGAAGCATACACTTTTTTAGTTCGCTTGTTTAAGTACATTAATTAATGTCTAAAAGTCAATCCCAGCAACCATTCACCAAAATATCCCAGAATGTCCTCGCAGACTATTGCATCAAGTAAACAATCATCTTAATTTTTAAATCTACTATGAGCTCTACAAAAAAATAATAGCATATTCCGAACTGTTCCGGCTATTTTTTTATTTCTTAAAATTTCGGAATTTCAAAGAAACGTATAGCAATATAAATAATTCATGTTTAAGATTAATCTAGTTTTACATTGCACCCCCAGTAGCACACTTCGTTTTTTAAAGGTTGCAAAATGGTTACTAACGTTGTGACAACGGAATAAAAACGTTTATAAAACGTTTAAACGTTTTTGTGCTACCTGGGGCAGTACGAAAATTATAAAATGTACAAATAATTTGCCTTTTGCTGAAAAATTGCTACGCATATGGGTTATCACTTTCCTGGCTTCTTTTGAAAATATAAAAATTTTGTGATAACAAAGTTTCAACTCATAAAGTAAGACAAAAAACTTTCCCGAAGTAAGATGTATTTAAAATGAGATTTTCGTTTTGCTCTTCTGTTTCATAAGCAAATATTTTAAAACTGAAGTTTTTTCTCGTAACTTCTGTATTGAGAATGCATTAGCGAAACATGCGTCATAAATAGATTGGTTGCAGGAAAACACAAAAACATGTTTTCGACAAACGTTAAAACATTCAAAACGCAATGATGGGTCGATTTATCGAAAAAGCTTCATGCTAGTGTAAAAAAGACTGATTCAAAGATTAAATGTTCTGAGAATTGAGAATATTAGAATCACAATGTGAAAAAAGAGATTCAAAAGAAAAGGAAAAACAACATAATCCTGTTAACGTTGTCCCTTAAGTAACAGTACATGGATTCAAAAACAACATATTTCACGTGAGATAAATTCCCTAATCGAGATTTTTATACAGCAATCTAATAAGAAGCAAATAATCTTAATCTAATAAATAAAGAAAAGATAATCTAATAAGCCATTAAGTTTTTGTCTTTTTATCTTGTTTTGTTTAAAAAAGTTAGCATCTCTGATTATATCTAAATTTTCAAAAAATCAATTAATTTTAATAGTCAAAAAATACTTACTTTTACTGGAACTTGTTTTCCAATTTTTTTCCATATTATAAGGAATCTTATTTTTTAAAAAAAAATGTTTAATAGCGACTGTAAATAAGGCAATGTTTTTAAAGAAAATACACCACACAGTAAAATGTTTCTCCTTGATGCATTGCAATTCGCGCATTACTTATTCGAATTTTATTCCGTATTTTAAAAATACGTACTTCTTGCTATATCATTTATTGCATACTTAATGTTTTAACTTTGAGAAACTTGTCTTTGAGTAAAATCAGATTTAGTAAATTGCGTAAGTTTTATTTAATATCAAATGTACCTAATTTTGTCCAACTTTTTTTCCACCACAAATGTTTGCTTCCTAAATAATACTTTTGTCGTACTTTTTCTCAATTTTACAAAACTAATTAAAACATTTCAGTTTCTAAACAATCAAATCTGCTATAAAAAGTAGAAAAACGATTATTTTGTTGATAATCCGAGTTAATCCGGATCCTCCACTTCGTAAGTTTTTTTTAATTTTTATTATTGTTATTGAAGTCCTAAAAGCTAAATTTTAAGACATTGTTTATGACGTCAGAGAAGAGATGGGGTTCGGTTACTCTTCTAAAGAAATTTTTTGAAATTGAAGTCTTAAAATTGTGAGTGTAAGCCATTTTTGATAACATGGAAGAAGGAATAAGATTTGAAATTGTCTTCCAGAAATATTTTGAAATTGAGGCTTTAAGTTATCCCTCTCTTTGTAAGCGCGCTCACGACATTGCCAGATATGAGGGGGCTTTTGCCCTGGTTCGCAACATTTAAAATGCGGCTATATCACCTTATTTCTATAGTTTTTTTTTTAAGTTGTTAAAAAAGTGAAGGGGGTATAGGCAAGAGCAGCAGTTTCAAGTTTTTGCTTCGGTTTAGAAGATCAAAGATTCAGCGCTTATTCACGAATCATCAATATCGACATTGAAACTGCAACAATCAAATGAGGGAGGAAGCACCACTTTCATGAAATGAGTGTAGTTTGCACCTATGTGTTGAGTATTATCAGTATTAGTAAAATAATTGTTTTTGGTAGGTCCTCTATTTTTTTTTTTTTTCATGTTTATGGCAGTGTAAACTGATTTTTTTCTCTGGTGGTGAGGGGGGGGGGGGCTGACTTCCTCCGGGATGCCAGTGTCCCTTCCCCACTGTTTGAGATAGCTGAAATTATTATTGATGCCTAAACTTTTAAGAGTTGTTAGCTGAAACTTTGTTTAGGAGAGATAGTTGGGTTTTCCGATTATTTTTCCTCAAATAATTCCAGAAGTTAAGATATTTACTTGTCATTTGTACCACAGTTTGAGACTGAACCAATGACTCGCAGTGACAAGCACTTGTGACACTAAGCAAGATCGTATCTTCGTAAAATTACTGTAGTTAAGAAAACTCACGTTGTTAAGGATTAGAAGCAAATGTAATCAAAAATCGGTTTTGTTGAAAAATTAGATTTTTGTTACAAACTCTAATGCATAATTGCTAGTTAGAAGTACATAAAAATGATTTAGTAAAGCACTTTCTACTAGGTTCCAATATACGCTTCATTCAAATTGGTTTGTCCGTAAAAGAATCTGTGCATTTTTTTTGAAGGATATATGCATATCATCCCGATGGTTGATAGGTACTCGGGCCTATTTTCCTCAAACAATAATGTTACCCACTAAATTTTTTTTGGAGGCGGGGGGATTCAAAAGAGATTGCATGCTATTATATTTAGTTAAAAAGGAAATCCATAAAGATGTACAATAAAACACGCCGTAATTTACATTGAAAACAATTAACATAATTAAGCAAAGATTTGCGAAAAAAAACACTTTTTCCACGATTACAAGGAATACATTCAAAAGTTTGAGAAACTAAAGCAAAAAGATGATACAAGCGATTTTGTACTGAGCAATTGTCTTTGCTTTTTTAAAAAAATGATTCTCCTCATTTTCCCTAAGCTTCTGTCTACAAAAGCACATCATTTGAAAATCAAGTTTAATAATACCTATATTACTTTCACATGAGCAAACATTGAACCAAAAGTATTAACCATACGTATGTATCTTTCAAAAGTATACTTTCATTAATAGTTAAAATTCTGAAACTCTTGCTCCACTAATGGTTTTCCTTAAACATTTTAGGTTATCCCTCTGATCAACAATGACTGACCAACTGCTAATCAATGAAACTACTTCTGCTTCATACCATACAATAACGAAGTATGAAGAAATAATCGCTCCTGCAACGAGCCCTGCGCCATATGCCGGGATAAACAGCCTCGACTTATTGCACCTAATTCTTCCATATAGTGCTATCTTCGTTCTCGCAGTTTCCGGTAATATCTTGGTCATCGTCACCTTACTAGTCAACAAAAGAATGAGAACAGTCACAAATGTATTTCTCTTCAATTTGGCTATTAGTGATTTCTTGTTGGGCGTTTTTTGCATGCCGTTTACACTAACTGGAGTGCTTTATCGAGAATTTCTGTTTGGGAGCGCTTTGTGCAAACTCATTCCGTATTTTCAAGGTAAATTATGCAAAAATTTTTACTTTTATTGTACATGAAAGAGTTTCTTAAATTGTGATTTATAAAAACAAAAATATTTTCATAGAAAGTTAAAAATATATTAATATAAATGTTCAATAACTCACTTATTATTTGTAGCTCTTATTTTAAAAGCTTTTCTATGGTAAAATATCAATTGATACAACTGAAAATACATTTATATTTATTGCTTTTTACTTTTATTTCATAAATATTAAGTAATAAAACCGTAGCTCCTGGAGTAAGTTATTTACATATAATGTTTCAGTAATATCTCTTAAAATTGATTCATAAATTTAGTAAACAAATTCAAGGTAAGTTAAAAAAATGTTTTGAATACTATGTTTCTGTAATTTCTCTCAAAATGCCTTTGTAAAAATAAAAAGTACATTAAAGGTAAGTTTAAATGTATTTATTTTAATATTACGTTTCAAATACTGTTTTTAAGTATATTTAAGGAAAATTGCAAGCATATTCAAGGTAAGTTTAAAAATTTTAGGTTCAATACCTACGTTTCAATAATTGTTCGCATGTTTTATTTATAATGATTACAAAATACAACTTATAATATTTAACATTGTTTCTTTAATTTTTCTTTCTAAATATACTCTATCTTTGAACAGTTACATTGTATTCCATTAGGTCTTTAGTTCGTAAGTGAATTTCTAAAGTGAAGTTTGCATGTGTTTTTTAATATGCGTGATTGGGTGAAATTCGTAACAATAAATGCTCAAAAAGTAGAATGCAAAACTCAGGTTGTATATATATTTTTTCAAGGTAATCGTTTCACATTGTTCAATAATATCAAGCTTACTTTTATAATTTCAAGTTGAATTGATGCAAAACATTTGTAGAGAACTTTCCAGTATATTTATAATATATATATAAATATTTCTATAAATGTGTGCAAAACTACATTTGTGTTCAACATGAAATTCATATGAAGGTAAAAAGCAGTCTATTATGAAAACAAAACTGTCAATAAGGAGTCCTAAACACCACTTGATTAGCGTTATAGTAACATATACAACTCAGAGAAGAAAAGTTGCGGACAGATATACACTGAAGTGACAAAAGTCATGGGATACCTCTTAATATCGTGTCGGCCCTCCTTTTGCCCGGCGAAGTGCAACAACTCGACGTGGCATGGACTCAACAAGTCGTTGGAAGTCTTCTGCAGGAATATTGAGCCATGCTGTCTCGATAGACGTCCATAATTGTGAAAGCGTTGATGGGGCAGGATTTTGGGCACGAACAGACCTCTCGATGGTGTCCCATAAATGCTCAATGGGATTCATGTCGGGCGATCTAGGTGGCCAAATCATTCGTTGGAATTGTCCAGAATTTTCTTCAAACCAATTGCGAACAGTTGTGGCCCGGTGACATGGCGCATTGTCATCCATAAAAATCCCATCGTTGTTTGGGTACATGAAGTCCATGAATGGCTGCAAGTGATCTCCAAGTAGCTGCACATAAGCATTTCCAGTCAATGTTCGGTCCAGTCGCACTAGAGGACCAAGTCCATGCCATGAAAAAACAGCCCACACCATTACGGAGCCACCACCAGCTTGAACATGCCTTGCTGACAGTTTGGGTCCATGGCTTCGTGGGGTCTGCGCCACACTCGAACCCTACCATCGGCTCTTACCAGCTGAAATCGTGACTCATCGGACCAGGCCACGGTTTTCCATTCATCTAGGGACCAACCGATATGCTCACGTGCCCACGAGAGTCGCTGCAAGCGATGTCGTTATGTCAGTAAAGGCACTCGAGTCGGTCTTCTGCTGGAATAGCCCAAGAAATCCAAATTTCTCCGCACAGTTCTAGCAGACACGTCCATTGTACGTCCCACATTGATTTCTACGGTGATTTGACGCAGTGTTGCTTGTCTGTTAGAATTTACGACTCTTTGCAGACGTCGCCGGTCTCGATCTTTAAGTGCAGGCGGTCGACCACTGCGCTGTCCATGGTGGGATGTTATGCCTGAAATTTCATACTCTCGGCACACTCTTGACACAGTGGATCTGGGAATGTTGAATTCTCTAACGATTTCCGAAATGGCATGACCCATGCGTCTAGCTCCAACTAACATTCCGCGTTCAAAGTCTGTTAATTCACGTCGTGCGGTCATCATCACGTTAAAACCTCTTCACATGAATAACTTGAACAGAAATGAAAGCTCTGTAAAAGCACTGCGCATTTATACCTGTTCTATGCGATGCTACTGCCATCTGAAAATTTGCATTTTGCTATCCCATGACTTTTGTCACTTCAGTGTATATATATACACTCAGGCACATTGAAAATAGCGACCCAAGAAGAAAGCATCGGATTGAAATGAAATTTAATACACATAAGGATACAAATGAGAGATTCACTTGATCTCAAAATCGAGACAATTGAACGAATACAGGGTGTGCAAGGACACAAATACAGAGCAACTTCAATAGCGCGTTGGACCACCTCTAGCTGCAATACATGCCGCCACACGGTCCGGCATTGAGTTGATTAGACGCCTGATGTTGTCCTGAGGCAGATGGGCCCACAAATTTGTAACAGCCAACTCCAAATCACGCACATAGTGACACGATGACATCTGACGTTTTAGCTGATCCCACACATGCTCCATAGGGGATAAGTCGGGGGAGCGGGCCGGCCATGGAAGAGTCTGAAAATGACGTAGGAAGTCTTGAGCAACTCTTGCTGTATGCGGACGAGCATTATCTTGTTGGAAAATTGCCCCTGGGAGACCATTTAGGAAAGGTCCTATATGGGGTCGAAAAATATCATCAACGTAACGTTGGCCGGTTAAGTTTCCACGCATCACAATTAGATTGGACCGGCAATCATAGGATATGGCCCCCCAGACCATTACACCAGCTGTGCGGGCAGTGGGACGTAGAACAGTGTGGGAGGAATTGTACCGCTCACCTGGGCGCCTCCACACCCGTACACGGTTATCATCAGTCCCTAAAACAAACCGAGACTCATCACTAAACACAACTTTTTGCCACTCTGTGACATTCCACATTGATCTGGCTTGGCAACACTGTAGACGCAGTCGCTGATCAATCCGACGATTTCTTCTTGGGTCGCTATTTTCAATGTGCCTGAGTGTATATAATTAACACTAAAAATATATTTGCTAAATCTGGCATAGTGACAAAAAGCATAAGTCGTACCTTATTAAATCTCAACACCTTTTATGACAAAGTATCACGTGCAAATGTTACACAACTACTACAATTAGCAGGCAGAAGAAAATTGGTAATAAATTTCCTTTTTCATAAACAACACGATTGTTTGTTGATCAGTATTGCGAGGAACGTTAAACTGTATGCAGCCAAAATGGAATGATTTATAAGATAAAACAATTTTATTTAATGAAAGTCTAATATGAAAGAAGTATTGAAATTAAGTACTTAATGTTTCATAAAGTTTATACATAAAATAATCTTTCTTGAAGTAGCTTATTTCGCATTTCATGGAGATAATAGTTATGATTTTTTTCTTACTGCACATAAATCTATAACTATGCATGTAACTAGCTTTACTGACTAATATATTTGGATATTATCGCCCGAAAATTGCACTTTATAACGTTTTTGCTCCGCAAGTCAATCCTTGCAATTGTAAGATTTTATGTTTTACTTGTTTTAGTTGTTTTCACGAACTGAAAAAAAATTCATAAAAAGCGGTTCGTAACTATATATAAATAAGGAAACTGAAACAACAAGTTTCGGTATAGGAATGTAGATGCTGCTTCAAAGCGCTACTAAATAAAACAACATTTTTTACAGTCAAGTGAAAACACAACTGAAGATAACAGAGGACTATGCATTAAACGATTTATATGCTTTAAAATCAAACAATTCGAAATAAGATTTCAATCAACTGCAGTTTACGATTGCTCGAATGAACAGCCATCAACCCACTCAATCACATGAATTAACTCCCATTAGGAAAAATATCAGGCATGCCCAGCACATTTCCAAAATCAACTGTCAATCATGGACCCAATTTTTCTCAAATGTAATAGGAATATCGTACACGTAATGCCTTTAATTTGATCTCAAAAGAAAGAATCCTAGTACGTCCCATCTAATTGATAAAATTTCCTCTTTTAATTTGGGAGATCACAGTGACAATGCGTGTACCTGTGTCTCCATACATTATAATTTTATAAATTCTAAGTATAATAAAACTAAAATCCTCCCTTCATTTAGCATTATTTCCCTTTAAACAACAACATTATTATAGCGTAAAACACACGTCACTATGATTTTTTCTTCTTATATTTACAAAATACACATGTTAACAGATATCATTAACCTGAAAAGAACTCCTAGTTTGGATGGGAGACCTCTTACATAGCAAGTAGCTACTGTATTACTGTATATTTTACTGTAGTAAAATAAAATGTATGCCAAAACTTAAAAATTCAGAAATATATTTATGAAAACATGGCTTACCTCTGAAAGGCAACTCCACGTTTTTTCTTTGAAAATCGACTTGTACAGTTATAAGTTGAACAACTTGTCTTATTTAATTCCTAAACATGTAGAGTACACCATATAACTGACTACAATTTCCCAATGTTTTGGAAACCACAAGATGGCTGACAGTTAAAATTATAGTTAACTAAGCTTCCAAAGCAGCTTCAGTTTATTCTGCTCATGTCGTCTTCTTGACTTGCAGCTCCAAGTTCCATGATGGCATTTGTAGTTGCGACAGTAAATTAAAGCAATGAGCACCTAAGTGTGCTGTAAAGAAAAGTATTCGTAACAGTGGATTTTCGAGCACATTTCTATTGTACATTTCTGCCATAGAATTGCACATTTCTGCCAGAAATGTGCATTCAGTTCCAGATTGGCTTGATCTGATTATGTCGATATTGAAAAAATGTCAACGCTATAAGCAACAGGATTTTCTTGCATTTCTATCTAAAATTCTTAAAGCAGTGATATTCTTAAGTGTTAAACACTTTAAAACTTCCTGGATGGGCATTGTCACAGGGGCCTCACTTTTCAGCATTGTTATGGTCTGAGGTTGGCAATGCGTTTTTGTTCTCAGTGCTGAACTTGTAGCTAGAGGTTGACACTCAAACATGATTTTTTTTCTACCTGGATCATGATTATCAGGTTATTCGGTTCTACCAAGTTAGAACAACATACAAAATGCTCGCTGTGTAGTTTTTTAAAAACCACCGTACAAATATACTCTTTTTCAACACTCGCCACTGGTCATCGTGCTATTCATTGCAATTACGGCAAATTGCATATATACTGCTAGTTTTCGATACCATTTCCGCTTTCATATCCATATTGCAACACACAGCGTCCTCTCCAAATACGGGAGGTTGTTATGTCGCAGCCTGTTGTTTGAACCTCCTTATAGGGTACAAAAGGCAGTACAAAAAACTGCGCGCTTCCAAGATTACAAGAATCGTAACATATTTATCCTAAAAAAGTGAGATGAAGGTTATGTCAAAAGGATATGCCGGATATTATTTGGATACCTGGAATAGGATTATGTCTGCCGTGTTAGAATCAAATGCAAAATGCTCGCTGTGTGAAAAAGCATTATTACAAAAATGTTTCTCCACAACACGTAACAATGCTTACCGAGTCACTTTTTTGCAACTATTGAAAATGGCACATGGTACTGCTATTAATCGTAACCAGTTATACCACCGTATCTAACGTCACAATCTCCTCTTCAAATATGGGAGATTGATATGCCGCAACTTGTAGTTTTAAGCCACCTCATTACGCGTATACGGCAACCTAGAAGGCTTATGACGGTGGTTCAAAACCTTTTTCACGTTGCTACACCTTTCTTAAATAACTAAGCAACCTGCTACTCCATATGCCACCCCCCCCCCCTTCCCACACATATATTTATGCACGTTGGGGGGGGGGGGCAGTCTTTGCGCTTATTTTGAGTGACAACTCAAGGTGTTTGAGATATTTTATCCATGCTTAATGGCTAACGTACAATACACTGAAGTGACAAAAGTCATGGGATACCTCTTAATATCGTGTCGGCCCTCCTTTTGCCCGGCGAAGTGCAACAACTCGACGTGGCATGGACTCAACAAGTCGTTGGAAGTCTTCTGCAGGAATATTGAGCCATGCTGTCTCGATAGACGTCCATAATTGTGAAAGCGTTGATGGGGCAGGATTTTGGGCACGAACAGACCTCTCGATGGTGTCCCATAAATGCTCAATGGGATTCATGTCGGGCGATCTAGGTGGCCAAATCATTCGTTGGAATTGTCCAGAATTTTCTTCAAACCAATTGCGAACAGTTGTGGCCCGGTGACATGGCGCATTGTCATCCATAAAAATCCCATCGTTGTTTGGGTACATGAAGTCCATGAATGGCTGCAAGTGATCTCCAAGTAGCTGCACATAAGCATTTCCAGTCAATGTTCGGTCCAGTCGCACTAGAGGACCAAGTCCATGCCATGAAAAAACAGCCCACACCATTACGGAGCCACCACCAGCTTGAACAATGCCTTGCTGGCAGTTTGGGTCCATGGCTTCGTGGGGTCTGCGCCACACTCGAACCCTACCATCGGCTCTTACCAGCTGAAATCGTGACTCATCGGACCAGGCCACGGTTTTCCATTCATCTAGGGACCAACCGATATGCTCACGTGCCCACGAGAGTCGCTGCAAGCGATGTCGTTATGTCAGTAAAGGCACTCGAGTCGGTCTTCTGCTGGAATAGCCCAAGAAATCCAAATTTCTCCGCACAGTTCTAGCAGACACGTCCATTGTACGTCCCACATTGATTTCTACGGTGATTTGACGCAGTGTTGCTTGTCTGTTAGAATTTACGACTCTTTGCAGACGTCGCCGGTCTCGATCTTTAAGTGCAGGCGGTCGACCACTGCGCTGTTCATGGTGGGATGTTATGCCTGAAATTTCATACTCTCGGCACACTCTTGACACAGTGGATCTGGGAATGTTGAATTCTCTAACGATTTCCGAAATGGCATGACCCATGCGTCTAGCTCCAACTAACATTCCGCGTTCAAAGTCTGTTAATTCACGTCGTGCGGTCATCATCACGTTAAAACCTCTTCACATGAATAACTTGAACAGAAATGAAAGCTCTGTAAAAGCACTGCGCATTTATACCTGTTCTATGCGATGCTACTGCCATCTGAAAATTTGCATTTTGCTATCCCATGACTTTTGTCACTTCAGTGTAATAGAAATGGAGAGGGCCATTTGGCAGCTTATCATTTTTTTAAACATATATATAGCGAGAGAGTTCAGCTTTTGGCTGCGGGGTGGGGGGCATTACTAACATATGGGGAAACAAATCAAGAAAATTTCGTTGCATAAGCGGAAAAAGAAAGTTAAAATATGAGCTAACACTTGAATGCAAGTGTAACATTCTAGAAAGCCCTGAACCAGAAAATTTTCGAAACACAGTTTGGAAATACAATTCTAGTTCTAAAACCTGTAACTTCGATAATGTCTAGTGATTATAGGAGGAGGAGATGATTATGGAGTTTTATGAATAATTCGAGCTATGAGACCCTTCCTCGAAAATTTCTCGAAATACAAGTTCTAGAAAGGAAGTTTTAGATAGGGAAGGGAGAAGGAGGAACATTCGACAAATTTTCAAAAAGGAAGGGTCTTACGCAACGCAGTTGTAGACCATCTTTGTTGATGTTAAGAGAAAGGCTGGGGTTCGAGACTCTCTAGCGGAAAATTATTGGAATTGAGGCAATAAAAACGCAACTGTAAGCCATGATTAATAAAGTCAGAAAACAGAGACTCCCCCCTGGAAATTTCGAACACCAAGTTCCAAACCCGGCATTTTAGACGTTTCAATGATGTGGGGAAAGAAGGAGATTAGGGCACTGCTCCGAAAATTATTTGAAATTTAACCCTGAAAAGACACAATAGTAAGTTATCTTTGATGAGGAGTGAAACGTTCAGAAACTTTTGTTCTTGGACTAAATCAACAACGTTTGCTGGAAATTTAAGTCCTAAAATTGACTCTCAAAAACGCAATTATAACCCAGGTCATCTTTGATAACGTCAGATTAACCGCTTAGTCTTCGTGCCCGTTCCTCATACGGGCAGAATATTCTGGCAAATTTTGTCGTGCCCGTGTCTCATACGGGCTGCGCTTCTGATATTTTTAAAGCTTCAAAACTTTCTCTCTATTCAGCTTCAAAAAATAAAATTTTTCTCCGCTCAAACTTTACTTTTTCTTTCTCAATACCTGTATTGAAGCTTTTCAGCCTGTCTTGGATGCGCGAGTAAAGCAAAATTGGTAAAATTGGGTAAGTTGATTAAAATTTTCCTACCTTTAAAAAACCACTAAATTCATATTAAAATGCGTTGTTTTTTATTTTAAAATGCTTAAAATATTATGAACATAAAAAAACAAAAATAAAAAACCTGATGAATTTTGATCAGTTTTTGGAAAAAAAGTGCGACGAGTAAGCGGTTAAGGGCTGAATTGCAGATATTTTCTCCAAATATTATTCAAAATTATACCAAAAACGAAATTTTAAACAATGGTTGGTAGATAAAAAAAATCGGAGGTATTTCGCTGAAATTTGTAGAGATAGAAGTGGTTAAACAAAAATGTAAGATAATCTAAGACGGTGGAGGGATCAAGGATTTTAATCTGGGTGTTGAGGGGGAGGGGGAATTGAAGCTGCATCATACCCCTTAAAACCCCTTTTCCAGATTCGTCACTGTGCTCGAGTACTGATGCTGTTAAAAAGTGATTGTACTTTTATATATATATATATATATATATATATATATATATATATATATATATATATATATATATATATATATATATATATATATATATATATATATATATATATATATATATATATATATATATATATATATATATATATATCCCAATCACACCAACCAATCATCATTTTTTTAAACTGCAATCGCATATAATAACAGAAAATAGTGGCAATCATATTTAGTACATTTTTTTTATTACTTGAATTGCGTAGATCACACTATATATTCTGGCTAAAGATGTATGTCTGTTTATTGCTTTCAAAACCCATGTTCTGTTCTGTGAAGAAACTTCTACTCATATTTACAGTCAGAACAATACAAACTATCTTTACCTTTTAATTACAAAACGTCCTCAAAAAAAATTAAATTTTTAACGAGGCTCTCTTCAACATAATATATAAAATACCTCGAGAAAAATTATATTTTATTAATTATATTTCGACACAACACTTTTCACTTAGAAACAAATTATTTTTTTTGTTTTACATTGCTTTAAAAAATGTAGCTTCAGCAAGTGTAAAAGACTACAGCTGTTTCTGGATAAATTATATTTTAAAGTTTATAGATTAACCTATAAGAACTAGTATTAAAGGGCTGACTACATTCTGAAAAGGAAATAAAATTCAATTCGAAGATTAGAATCTCCTGATAAATTTTTCTCTCTTCTCAAGTTTTTGCATTTACTCTTTTTTTGTAAAATGCTGAAATCCCGCGGAAAAGAAATCAAAGTAGCTTAAGTGGAAAAAGTCGAAATCACATATTCAAAGAAGTTTGTTTCTTGTTAATGTTCTTGTTAGAGTTAAACTCGAGCGGATTTAAAGGCTACTTGGATTGAAAAACTTCTTGAAGACAAAATAGCTTCAAAGCACATTGTTAACAAACTAAAGTAAAATTTTTCTCTAGTTAAAGAAACGCGAAAACATGGTAAATAGAAAACTAAGATAAATGGAAAGAATTAACACACCAGAACTGCTTTTCGTGAAGCGGAACTACTTTGATAGCAGCTTTATTTCCATTCATAGATACCTAAGGGATTTGGTTAGTGAAGTCATGAGAAGGGATGGTAACTTCTAGGAAAGTTATCTCGAGGCAAAGGGATTTCAACACACGAAAAATTTTTATTATTTACATCACATTGTGATAAATATACACTTTTCGTTGTAGGATTTTACTTTATTTTTTTAAAGCATATAAACTGTATAAGCTATTAGTGAACATTGGAAAATATGAAAAAAATAGCTACTATACATGGTGCAGGCCCGTCATTCAGGGAGGGGTCAGGGGGTCAATTGCCCCCCCCCTGGCTCTGAGAAATCAATGTATTTACATTTTTGGGTCGTGGTGTTTGATATTTTCCGATGAATTTTGTATTGTGTTTGAACCCTTTGCCACCCCCCGCCCCCTGGAAAAAATTGAAATGACGGCCCTGACATGGTGTTTATTGAGAACGACACCTATGAAGAAAATTTATTTAAAAAATGAGACATAAATAATTCCTCTTTTTTAACATTTACTACAATTATAGTATTTTCCCCTCCTAATTTCATTAGCAGCTATAGTGATGTAGGTGACATTAACATCAGAAACTGAAAATGGCGTCTACGAGCGAAAAAATACTCAGTGTTCTTTTACCTGAGGGGGCTCGTAGCTGACAAAGAGTTTGCACACACGTTCTTCATATTGAAATATAGTAAACAAATAATGAATGCAATGAAATCAGTAACAGCCGATATGCTAACTAATATCAGGCACAGGAGCACGCCGAGGCCGAGGGTGACTTTGGGCACAAAACCGTTTAGAGCCCTTGTTTTGAGCACACATTGTAAACCCTAATGCGTCACTTTTTATGCATCGCAGGACTGTTACGACCAAACCTCCTACCCTCAGATGGTAAATTATGACCCTACTAGATGCCTGTCATAAAGTTGAATATCTTCTTGAATTGCTCGGAACGTCGAAAGGCATACGAGCAGAGGTATTTAAAATCATACCCAGTTTTACCAATCTTGTTTTTCCTACAACGGAATCAAAATAGCATATTTAATTAGGAGAAACAATGTTTTTGCACGTAGTGATGATGCAAATTTTTGTTTCCCATTAGTACAACAGCTTTTATTAAAAACATAAAAACTGACTTTATAACGCCATAGATAATGTTCCTTTATATATGTTAAATTATTTTTAGTTACTAGTATGCAGATAGTTAAAGATTTAATGAAATAAATTTACCTCCAGCTCGTATGCAGCTATTCCATACTGAGAATCACAATAAGTGTTAAAAAGGATCCCAGGAAATAGTTGCTTGCTACATTCTCGTAATTCTGCCTTTGTCTCGCTCATGGACTTAACTTACTACTGCCCAAGCTTTCACCTTCACTTTACGAAGTGAGCTGCTGGCGTGCGGACCATTAGAGGCTGTATGTGGGCTGCTACATTAGTTTTAGCTACCAGTGTGGTATCAATCTCAGTTTTAGTGTGAGGTTTTTCTAAATTCTGCTCAGTTATGACTGTTCCGCACTGGTTCTCACCAATAATTTTGGGTTTCTCTAAGCAAACTGCTCTTTATACAGTTACATTATTTTGTGCTTAAAAGCAAAAATTCCAGTATCTACTTATTTTTAACGTCCGAAACAAACATGTTTGACCGTGATTTTCTCTTTTTTAGCTGTGAGTGTGAGCGTTAGTGCTTGGACGTTAGTATCAATGTCAGTGGAAAGATATTTTGCTATTTGTCACCCGCTGAAGTCAAGAAAGTGGCAAACATTGTCTCATGCGTACAAAATGATAGCGGTGGTATGGATGGGTTCACTCATTTTCATGTTGCCAGTTCTAATACTAAGTCAATTGCAAAATATTAAAGGCACAGGTAAGATGATTAAATTTCACTTAGAATTTTGTTTCCTATTGTTTACTTCGTTTGATTCTGATAAAAATATAATTGAACTGAAACCATTTGAAAAAAAAAAAAAAAGAGTATTACAAACAGAAATGAAACAGATTTTTCTTGATGTTAGATTTTGTTTGGAAAAAAATATTAGATTTAGGTTTTTTAGAAGGATTTTATTTCCATCTGTGGTTCTATCTGTTGTTGAAATGCCTTTTTCGAACTACACTTATTCTGAAAAAAAAGAAAAAAAAGACTTTAGTACTTGAATTGTTACATTATTTAATGAATGAATGTTAAACTTTACAGTGGAGACAAATGATACAAAAATATAAAAAGTAAACATATTATTTTTGCCATGGTGCACCGGGAAATCAGAAAATAAAATTACATTTGAAAATTAATAATACACGGTATTATGAAAGTAGACAGGTAAAAAGTGATACACATGCCATAAATGACATGGAGTTTTATTGAAAATGTAGGAGCAGGATTTTTTATGCAGGATAGCGCTCCAATTCATACTGCTAGACGTGTGAATGATCTCTTGCGCGCTTAGTTTGACAATGATTACGTACTGTGACGCTTCTTTCGTCATGATTGGTCTCAAGATATCATTTTGTGTGATTATTAGTTCTAGGGGTACCTGAGGTCAACAGTCTACCACGACTGACCGACATCTATAGGGATGCTAAAAAATAACATTATAAGCCAATATTTCAAAATATTATTATTTTTTCTTTTTGTTTTTGCAATAAAACCCCATGCCATTTCAAACACGCATACGTCAATTTTTACCTATCTACATACATTAGTCTAAGCCCAGTGGATCAGTGACAGCGTTTCGCACATCAACACCGCAACATGGTTCTTTCTAAAAAAATCCAAAGCATGGCATTACATTAATTTTAATTTAAATACACACGTGCCTGTGCTGTCTTCTTTCTAAAATGATGAATTGAATTTAGTATAAATACTTCAGAAATGACAACGCAATACATTACTTCCCGCGGCAGTTTAAAAATAATACCTAATTACCTCGAAAAACCACTTTCACAGATTAAAAAAATGTTCATTCTGTCTTAGCACTTATGTTCCTCTCTCCCAGAAGATTACACAAAATCCAGCATGTATAAAAGCTTTGTAGCGGGAAAAATAAATATTTATGCATATTTGAAAAATTGACAAACGGAAGATTGTAACAAAGTTTAAACATCAGGTTTTGTTCCTTATGGCGAGATATCGCCATAGAAGAAGTCAATAAATTAATATTCAAGTCTGATGAGAGAAAAAAATGCAATTTACTATGTCCTTCACTCTGACTCGCAATGACAGCAATAAGTGTTTGTTTCAGCAAAAGGAATTGCTTTTCTTAAGGATTGTTCAACTGCTTTTCTGTCACACCATTTCTTCGTGAGAAATGCCCAAATATTTACCACAAGATTCCTACTAGCGAGTAAATGGGGTGCAGAAATTGTCTGTCCACTAAAGAATGCAATATTTATTGCAACAACTTACAGGAAAGTTAATTTCAATAAAGATAAAAAAAGCTTTTTAGGAGATACACTTGTTACTAGGGATGCACCGATTAATCGGCCATAATCGGCCACTTTGTCGTTTATTAATAATCGGCAAAACCGAGCCGATTAATCGGCCAAAAATTTTCTTCAATTATTATTCTTCAAAGTATACCTTCACTAAGAAACTATGATGAATATTTTTATTTTAGTAATAATAATCCTCACCAGTTGATATAAAATTTTTTGTAAAATAATCCTCCTACTTTGAATAAATATACATAGACAATGTTGCAACATTTTTCTGGTGGCGACAATTTTCTCCTTAGTACAGTGGATTTAGATAACCTCTAATTTTCACGAATAATAAAAGTATTGAATTAAATTGTTGCTAACTAATAAAAAATTTAAATTAAAAGTACCCCTAGATTGGAGTGCTCACCACAGTCTCCCCCTCGCCTTTTTTTGATGTTTTATGTCTAATTAACATAATTAACAATGTGTTAATGTAATATTATTGACAATAACATGAAAATTGGTTCAAGGAAATTTGATAAAACATTAAAATTATTTTGTGAAAATGAGAAAATAGAAAAAGAAATCTTCTCTCGGAAATACATTACTTACTATTTTTAAACTCGGAATTGTATAAGAGAGAAAAAACAGTGATGGTAAAATTGATAGCACTAAAACAATCATCCTCATCATTAATCGGCCCAGCCGATTAATCGGCTGATTATCAACAACCGATTAATCGGTAATCGGTAATCGGCCAATTTGCTTATCGGTGCATCCCTACTTGTTACAAAAGATTTTTATAGTAAATTATTTGTTCTTCCAACGATTTAAAATGAAAATAGTTTATCTTATAATTTGTAAAACAAAAATTTATTTTTTCATAAAAAGTATACTTTTTACTCTAAAAATAAACTTTTTTTCATAATTTCGTTTCTAAAGTAAGAAAACTTGATGTTTGAAAAACGCAAAAACTCCCCCTCCCTCACTTTTTTTTCACGTTTTCCTCTAAAATAACGGAAACATAAATAGTACCAAACGACTACCACTATGCAGCAGTTGTTAAATAAGTGCATTAAAATTAAAATAACTGTTCAGAGATGAATTTGAAAATAATAGTAAAACTCTACATTTGCGAGAAATTGTTTGGGAAAGAATAATAGAAGCTTTGCCAAAGTAATTAATTTTTTACATCTACAGTTTTAATGCTTGAAATTTCATACAAAACAAAATATGACAGAAAAACTCTTCAGTTATATATAAAACATCAGGGAAAAGTGGGTGAGGGAAAAGTTTTTGCAACGTTAAATTAAAGAACAATAAATATACTTTTGATGTGAATCACATATATCTGAATTTAGTATTATCTTTTACTACAGATAAACAAAAATGTCGAGAACAATGGCCGAGCTTGACAGCAGAAAAAAGTTTTACAGTCTTTTTAGATGTCTTCTTGCTGCTTTTACCCTTAGTACTCATGAGCGCTACATATTCACTAATCATACGCACTTTATGGCAGACCATGGTTGTATCTGCAGGAGAGTCCCAAGTTACAGGTATGAAATTATAAAGCATTATAAATAGTATCTGCATGCTACTATAAAATATGAGAGCTGCATGGTTTAATTGTTCTACTTGCTCTAACTTATTTCTATATGTAATAATAAAATATTTGCATGAGCTTGTCGCTGTTGAAAAACCTAGTAAAGCTATGCAAAACGTCTTGAAGAACTAAATGTTTTATCTTGATTCAGACATTGAGGAAAAATAAATATTTGAAATAAATGCAAATTATTGCATTTGAGCTAAAGTACAGTTCTAAAACTATTTAATGCAAAAACACTAATCTCGAAATGATATGTTGACATGTTAAGATCAATAAATAAAAGTAGATTAAGTTTCATTTTTAAATAAACAAACACATTACTTAAAAACAAGCATAAGATGCTTTCAATTTCTAGCGTGCTTATAATCGAGATTTCAGCTCGCTTTAGGGAAAAGTCATATTTTTATTTCTTCAACAGTCTGCTAGATTTGTTAAAAACATTTTTGAAATGATCCCGCAGCAGTAAATAACAGTTCCCGAAGTCAAGTGGAGCAGAAGTTTGAACTCAACTTCAAAACGTAATCTAGGTTTTAAATTTTTTACTTCTTCAGTAAATATTTTGGATCAATGCATTTCTTAGAAAACATTTTTCTATAAAGTGTATTTCCCTCCCAAAAAGAATAGAGAAAGATTTCAACTAATTTAATTTTTTCTTTGTGATTCCAGATAGTATTTTCAAGGAAGACTTAAACTTACTTTTATGAAAACTTCCGTACATTTTAAACCACTTTATTTTTAAATTTAGTTACTCAAGCCTTAGTTCACTCTATACAATTATTTTCCTTCATTCTTTGGAGAAGCAAAGAGTGGTAAACCCTTTTCTCTATCAGCAAATCTCGAACTAAATTAACACAGAGTATACAGAAATATTTTTTTTTTATTTTAGTAAGGCACATCGTCGATGAATTTTAAACAAAATTAAAAGTTTTGAACGAACATATTTATTAAAAGCATTCGCATGTCATAAAAGATGTAATGGTAAAAAAAGTATTAATAGAATAAAACTTTTCAGTGTACTAAGAGATAAGAAGTAGTCACTTTTCAACAAATGCTTTTAAATGTATTTAACATTTTGACTTCCACGCATTAATAAACTCTCTAGTAGATATGGAACACATGGGTTTAATATTTGCTACAAGGTCGTGTATTGTTGAATTGTTTTCTTAAAATTTTACATCTCTTTTTACCGGACTACGATGAATCCAAAAGGAAGGATTGTACTCTTAGTATTCTATGTATATTTTTATATCCATATGTTTCACCGTAGTGCCTTAACTTTTAATCCGATTTTGATGAATATGGTGTCAGTTGATTTGTTACTACGGCCCACGTGACAAACTGCACTTTTTTCCAGTCGGTTTCACCATGCGAACTCAGATTTTAACCGATTCTTCTTTCCCGTGTAAAATTTTTCGCCAAGTATAAAGTTCCTTCTTGGAGACTCAATCAACTCTAACAGAATTCATTCTAATCGAATTTGTTAAATTGAATCTACCAATAAGCGCAGTTAGAAATTATCGTTGCCCTACCCGGAAGGAATTTTTTTTTTGCGTCAGTTTTAAATATAATTCCGGCTTAATCAAACACAATGCAATTGAATTAACCTCTTAAGCCAAACCGAATATATTTTGTGCTTTGGTTATAAAAGTGAAGTTAGTGCTAAGTGTTGCTCAAAAATAAGTACAGTGCAGTCGAGCTCGCTTATTGGAATATCGGTTATAAGAATATCTCACTTAATATAATACATTTTCAATGTACCTAACCATTGTAATGTATTATTTTAATCCCAAATAATGGAATAGCCCGCTTATTAGAATATTTTTTTGTGGCAAAACAACTATTTCATTAAACGGGTTAACTGTTTTGTATTTTAACATGATTTGTACAATACTAGTAAGATATGTTGCATGTTTTATTCTGTTGTTAATATACCTATTTTTAGAAATGAAAAGAAAATACATTATTGAAAATTAAAAAAACATGAATGACTGAATGACACATGCATAAGTATAACGAATAAAAGCAACTATCCCACAAATTATGCCAACCAAGCGTCCCATGACTTAAATGCGGATGCAGATTGAAATATTTGAAACAAAGTTAAACGGAAGACAACATATGCCGTAATATATTAACATAAATAATTGGGCTTATCATTTGCTTTACTTTCATTTCAGAGAATGAAGTTCGTTTCTGCTGGAAAACGTCTCCCAACCTTAATCGACACACTACAACTTCCACAATGTCCACTTTCACATCTACCATAAATTCTGCTACATTCAACAGCACACCAGGGACACTTTCAGGAGAGCCAACCATGCGGAAGAGCAACGTTGAGCGGGGAATTATTCAGAAGAAGAGAATAATAAAAATGTTATTCGTTGTGGTACTAGAATTTTTCATATGCTGGACTCCATTGTATATCATTAACACTATTTCTCTTTTTGATCCAAGTATAGTGTACAGTAAAATTGGGTACAACGGTATTTGCTTTCTTCAGTTGTTAGCTTATACTTCTTCGTGTTCGAATCCTGTGACATACTGTTTCATGAATAGTAGATTTCGAGAAAGTTTTTGCAGGTTGTTTCCCTGTAATTGCAAAAACACCAGATAAAAATGCTTAATCTGCTTAGATATTTTAATGTGTATATGTCACAGAACTTTTTTCTGAAGATCTGAAAATAAATAGGTAAAATTTTAAACGTTTTTAAAAATTCAAAAAAATCTAAAACAGTTTTGTAGGAATCAGAAATTGAAAAAAAAAGAAAATACTAAAACATATCATACCAAACATCACGTTAAAAAGTTCTCTGATTTTTTTAATTGTGTCTTTAAGAAGTTTTCTTCCATAATAACACATTTATACTATCTTCATAAAAAATGTTTGGTTTTAAATAAAATAAAATTTAATTAGACTGTAAAGACTACCACAGAGCTGGAACTCAAGTAGTGCGCGGTAGGGTTACACTTAAGATGTCACTTGAAAGCGATTCTGACCACTATTTCTTGTCGAGCGCAACGGTCTAAAGAGCTCAAAGTTAATGAAATACGTACTTGGATTGCACCATGATGGGATGAGAAAAATCCCAAACATGCCCTTCCCTTCTTCTTATGTGATTACTATTATCTTCTCGTGTTCAAAGCCGGTTTCTATTTCCTGGCTAAAGAAGCACGCATGATAGCTCTGTGTATTATAACATACACGGTAAGTAAAGTACATACTACACAAGCATCTATCTGACCTAACTTGGCAAAACCAAACTCATATTTTACTTACAATACCCAAGCACGCAGCAGCAATAACAATTATGAAAATAAAATAATAAAAATATGCTCAAACAGACTATTTTATTCTCATGCTAATCTATATCTCTTTAACTAAATCTATTAATGTTGAGCACTTCTTGTCAATATTACACGGCCCAGCAATTTTTATGCTCTCAACACTGCAAAAAATAAACTTTTTTTTTTTTTTTTTACAGTATAACACTAGCAGCAGAGGATAAAAACCGTAAAAAAAAACAGTAATAAACTGCAAAATGTGCAGTAATAAACTAGAATATTGCCAATTTTACAGCTAATTATAGTGCATTTTACACTTTTAAACTGGAACTTCTGCTGCTAGTATTATACTGTAAAACATCATTTTATTGTTTGCAGTGAAGAAGAAATGTTACTGTTAAATATTTAAGTTTCGAAAAATCTAAACAATACTAAAAATATACTAATAGTATTTAAAATAAATTAGATCCTCAATCGGGAAAGTTACACTTTTATACCGAGATATTAAATTAATGATCGATTTTATAACATAATGCAAAATTTCCTATTTTTCCATTAAGCGTATATGAGCAATTCGCAAAATGTATCGATATAAGGGAGCAACGTTGCGATAGCGTACCGTACACAAATAAAGCGATTTTATGCGCTTTAAAATATTTATTTAATTGTCTTCCAAAAGTCATTGTTATTAAATGTATTAGTTTTATGTTTGTTTGAGAATATTACCCCCCCCCCATCACATTTATGTAGTAATAATGTACTCATGTGTAGTGTTATATGCATTATTATTTTCTCACTATTATAAGTAGGAAAATATTAGTTTTACAAAGCCATGCATGACTAGGATATAAATGGATGTTGTAATTGGTGTAAAGTGTTCAAAAATTTAAAAACATAATTCATGCCCGAAAAAAAACATTTTCGGTTTTGAAATACTAAGGGAAAAGACATACAGTTACAAATGGCTTGAGGTATCAGACGTGAGCAAATATCAAGATGCATACTTGTGTTCTATTTTAGCAAAATCATGCATTGCATATTTTTAAAACCATGTTTCATTAATTTAATAAGAAAGACTCAATCTTCTTGAATGAAAGAGCTAAAATGTTTCAAAATAAAATATATGTATTTCGATTTTTTCTGTAGTTCTTTTTATCCAAACATTTTTATTATAAAAGGTAGGAGTGATTGTTAGTGTTAGTTTATTATAATGTATCTAGAATTGAAGATTATTGTTTGAAAACCCGTCACATGATACTTTAAACTTTATTAAGGACAGTAACGTTTATCGTTTATACTGGAAAACATAATTGTAAAATAATTATTTTAATCTATACAATTTTATAGAACATTTTGTGATTTTATTAATATTTGCTTTGAAGTTTCCATGATGCCATGTTTATATCTACTTGTGTGGATAAGTGTTAATACATGTACTTTTTCTTAAATACGAAACATACTTCAGAAAAAAAACTACAGTTTCATGGTGTTGTTTTAAACATGCTGTTTTATGTACTTTATGAAACTTTTATTCTACGTAATTGTATTGAATGTACAAGAATTTGTATTCACTTGTAAATATGAAAAATAAATTTATAAGTCAAAATTAATTTGTTATTAATTTATATTGCGTGTGAGACCTTTTTTTATAAAGGGTTTCGATCTCGTCCTTGCCGAAGTTTGCTGATACCCCGATATATTGAATAGAAATATTCTCAAATTTTCTACTCTAACCACTGACCTGTGTTTTTTAGTTTAAAGTATAATTGGAAAATGTGCTCCGAATATAGTGTGAGACCTTTTTTTTTTTTTTTTTGATAAGGGGTTTAGATCTCGTACTTGCAGAAGTTTGCTGATACCCCGATGCATTGAATAGAAATATTCTCAAATTTTCTACTCTAACCACTGACCTGTGTTTTGCTACTTAAAGTGAAATTGGAAAATATGCTCAGAATTCAGAGCACATTTTACAACTTTATACAATCAGAGGTAACAATTTGCTGCCAAAAGCTATATTTCCTGTAAAAAAATTGCTAATTTGTAGGTAAAAGTAACTATAGAAAATACAGTAATGTACCCTGCTTACCGCGAAATAAGTAAAATTAAAAACATGAAAAATTAATTTAAAAAAAATTTAAAACTTGTCCCGATCTTCTTTATTCACAAAATATAATCCATGGAAAAAAGTACAAAATGCTTCAAAGCGAGACAAAGTATTAAAAAAAAAAGATTTAATTTTGAAATTCAAATTTGAGGTGCATTTGGTGTCCATTAATGCTACACGTATGCTGGGTGGAGACATTATAGTCCGGGTCTTAATTACTCTTCACACGGAAAAAAAATCTCCCAGAAAATTCTATTTATGAATCCCAATGCCTAACGACCTTATAAAATCAATTAATCTTTCATTAAATTAATGATTAGAAACAACTATCGTGAAATAAATGTTTGCAATTAAGAAATACCCTAGAAAAGTTTGCTAATAAAAGTAATTGCTTGTAAAATGCTTGTTAGGGATTTATATGATCCCTAACTAGTATTTTCTTCAAATAGATGTCTTAGATTTAGTGCGTAAAAGTGGAAACCTGAACGTCTCTTGAGAGACAGAACAGCTAAAATAACTATTATTAACCCGAAGAGAAAAGGAATTTTTTTTTTCTGCCAGCACTTCTCTTAGAGAAAAAGTTAACTTTTTATTTGCAATTAATTGTATGAAAGATACAAATAAAAAGAAAGTACTTTTTTGGGTAAGATAATTAAATAGATTACACATTTTTAAAAAAAAGTCATAATATTGCTGTATTTTTTAAGACATATATTTCTCTCACTCTCTTTGCTTGCACATGTATTAAACATTATTTTATAGTTGTTAAATAAACGCATACACTAAGCATATTGTAACACACACAAAAGCAAACAAACACTTTTCTTGATTTGTCATCATATTAAAAATGCTTCACTCGTATTTTCACCTGGTTGACGCAGTTCCAAATTATGAGGAGTATGTAATTATAAGTTATGTTCAGATATTTCTCATCATATTACGAGCAATACTGTTGGATATTAATTAAATTTTACTTCTAAATGAGAACAAACAATATCACACCACATAAATAAGCATGCAAATATGATAAGTAAATTAGAATGTTAGGTGAGTTTTTTAAACACATGCACACTACTACATCACATAACACATGCAGGCGTAAAATTAGCAAACCTGACTCTAAAATTAATGTTGGTGTTGCGAACAAAATAAATATTTTTACAAAAAGTATTCTGTAACATTATTCCACGCTATGCTTACAAAAGGTGCAAAGCATTAAAAGATAGAAACGACTTAGATCTAGACGTATGACTAGAAAAATGGCTATTACCAAATTACTTTTAAAATCGTAAACAAAACATTTTATTTTTACAATGAGTTATCAGTTTTTAGTCAGTTGACAATAATGTAAAATATAATGTTTTCCGTCTCATGTTTTCTGGTCGGCCTTATTTTAAATTAGATTATTAAATCCGGTTTCATAAATGTTCATTTAAAACAAAGCAGAAAACTTTTAGCGGAATATGTACGTTAAATCCCAGCATGAGATGTTTGTGTTTCTAGCTGAAATATAGAGATCTTCCTATGTTCATACTATGGGACTATTGAGAAAGATAAAGGCTACGCGTTGATTTGCTTTATTTGTTGCCTCTGTGCTCAATGACGGCTGAGAAATTTACATGATTAATTGCGGACTTTTTGATTCGACATAGATTTGAATCAACGTTTGATGCTTTTAATTTAGTTTTCAATAAAAATAACTTAAATTTGTCACACTGTTTCTATTTACATGGGTTTATATTTATTTTTTGATTTATTTTAGGTAGTACAGGGTTACTACAATAAATTTAATCGATTTCAAAGCGCTTTACATCCAAAAGTATTGCACACACAGCAATGATGAATGTACAAAAAATAATTGTCGTTAATACATTAACCCATTAATGCCTAGCGTCCCTTTTTAGTGACGCTCCAAAAAAGGGTCTGAATTTCCCAAAAATTAACATTTCAACCAAATAATAGTGTTCAATTAGTACCTTGGTATTGTTTCAATTCGTTATTAACATATTTCAGCACATAACCATTGTAAAGTGCGTTCTGTAGCAGTTTCAACATGATACTTATCAAAAATCACATCGTTCGCAATGTCAAGAAAAAAAGGTAAGATTTCAAAGATATTCCCAACTTCCCAGTTTACGTTAATTGCTGATTTTATTTCTTCTTATAAAATGTCTTTTTAAATATTATATCATAGGCAGAAAAACATTTTAGTAAAAAAAGTATGTACCCTCCGGGGTCTATCCTAACTTTTAAGGAATAATTTTTCTTTCCTTAATAAAAAAATTGTTTTTTACATAATATTTTCTTTATTATTTTTCCTGTCCATTTAACACTGTTTATAACCAGTATACGAAATATCTTTTGAAAAAAAATGTCAGGCATTAATGGGTTAAAATTTGGGTAGTAGGAACATGAAAAAACGTCCAAAAGGAAAGTTATTTTCATCGGAAAATAGTTTACGGTATAAAAATAAAAAAAAATAAAAATAAAACGCTATTTTTGTATTAACAGTTAATACGTAGAAAAGAAATTATAACAAAAGTCGTCCATATAACATATTTACGATGCGTACACATAACAAAAGTTATTTCATCAAAGATGCGTACTCGCTATAGACCATGGTGTAAAAACAGAAGTAATTTACCATTTGTCGAATTCCTTGTTTCAAAAGCATCATTCAGGTATCCAAACACATAAAGAGCTACTATTGTCTCTCTGTCGAACCTAAATCGTGATGCGGAGATTAAAAAAACGGGAGGGGGGATTGAAAATTACCTTCAAAACCTTCTCGCGGTCTACGCTTCAATCACGCGACATTCACTTGATTTTCCCACGAAGTACGTTGTAACCTATAACTATTATGACTTCGGCACTTTTACATTTGACGTAAGGATTGTACATTGTGTTGAAGTACGAACTTTAAGAACATTGAAAAAGTTTGAGCAAAACTAGGTTTTTAAATTATTTTTGCTCATCTACTACTTATATAACCAACATAACTTCAACTTATCTGTAAGTGATATATTTTTTTTTCAATTTGAGTAATAATATGTGAAAAGGTAAACGGGTCATTTTGCAGATACAGTCGAACCCGCTTAATGGAATAGCCATTTTGTCACGAAAACATATTCTAATAAGCGGGATATTCCATTATCCGGGATGAAAATAATGCATTTCAATTGTTTGGTACATTGAAAATGTATTACATTAAGCGGGATATTCCTTTAAGCGATATTCTAATAAGCGGGCTCGACTGTATCTTCAAATACTGTTTTACTTGATCAGACCAGTTAAAACTGGGTACATATATGAATGTCTTATTTCTACAATATTTATGGATAGTAAAATTGGTAAATTGATCATTCCCCAGTACAAAACCATCCAATTCCATAAAAAAAACTATTAAACAAAATGAAATAAAGTTTAATCTTTTTTTTTCTTTTTTGTCGTGTGCCAGCAAGGCTGGCAATTTGGGGTGCGCTGCTTCAATTTTCCAACTGTACCGTAATTTGGTTTGAAGTCCGACTTCCACAGTACACGCATGCTATAGGTAGCCGTTTTTAGGGTAGGCAACCTTTCACAACAACACATTCACACAAAGAAAGGACGAACAGGAGAGAAAAAGCACATCCATGCCCAAGCCGGGACTCGAACCCGGGACCACACCATCCGTGGCAGACTGCTCTGACCACTAGACAAGGTGGTTGGCGTTTAATCTATTTTCAACGCAAAAAAGTCGAATAAACCAGTCCTATATTTTTGTATTCTTAAAATATAAGAGATGAAAAACATTATCAGCGTGAGCTTCTATGCTAGTACAGTTTCGTACAGTATGCATGTTACCATCTTTTGAAACCTTTCTGAGAATTTTGACTTATAGCATAATGCAAACCCATGAGAAATTTTGTTGCAGCTCTTGTCTTACACATATGATGCCTAGAAATCGGCATTGCTAAATAAGAAGCTTATACAGCTGATAGTATATAAGGTAGATTGGGGAAGACGCCGTAGTTTTTGACTGTATTTTATATCAAATAGAGCATTAGTTTTGTTTTTGAAAAAAATAATTTATCCACAAAATATTGACTTTTGTGATTGATAAAAAAATAGGTTTCACTTTAAAACAATTCTCTACCACCGAAGGTTAAGGATTACATCACCCTTCTATTTCGCTATTTCGTCATCTTCCCCAACGGTTGGGGGGGGGGGGGGCGTTAGTGAAATTTCCATTGGGGAAGATGCCGTACACAACTTTTTTGATTCAACTGCTATGCGTTTCATCGAATCACATTTTTCCCAACGGTTCGGTGTAGTTTTCTAGGTCTATGTTTCGAATTGGATCATTGTTTTATCTAGAGAGGAACGGAAAGCTACGGTACCTTCTTCAAACGAAAATACGGCGTCTTAGCCAAAGGCATTTAACACTATTTCGGGTGCTCAACAGAGATGTAAAAAGACAAAACACTGTAAAAAAATACCCCTTAAACCTGCCGGTAAATCAAAACCATTTTATGTATGCTCTCAATGTACATGCTCCATCATTCTAGGCTAGCTGTTTTTGTTGATGCTTATGGGTGCAACACATGATACGGCATCTTCCCTCAAATTACCCTATATTCATTATTTTTACAGTGTTTTTTTCTTTCTTAATTAGTAGCACTGAAACCCTCCGTCAACTTTTCTTTATTTTAAATATACTTTTCTGCTTTGTTTGCTTTTAAATTTTGTTTTTAAGTATTGTCTTGGATTAAAGAATTAAAGATAAGAGCTGCTGTCTTACCTCGCCGCTTGTCAGGTTTCTTTGCATTGCGGGAGTTAGCAACCCATTTTTGTCATTGCATCCCGTTTTTGTCATAATCATTACAACATATGATAAAACAGAAGATCCAGCATGTTTGACACTTAGAAAAAAATTGGTTTACTGGTCAAAACATACTGCATTGACGTTGTGTGTGTGTGTGCGTGTGTGTGTGTTTCAAATATTATGTTCACTTTTGAAAAACAATCAGTAAATTGTGAAGTCCAGATTGCGATTTTTACTGCTGAGTTACAGCAAAAGTCGAAACTTTTCTCGACTTAATCATCTAGACAGCAGCGCTTACAAGCAAAAAGCATTCACGACCTATTTTTCAACTTCAAAGAGCATGCAGAGTCCTGCAATTAGTTTCATTTGCTTTCGACTGATTCCAAAAGTCAAAAGTAACTTTGTCAAAACTGTCAGTACCCAGCTCCATCCGCCTTACGGGTTTTCCCCTATGTGTCACTCCGACATACTTCCAGCTTAATATTTTCTTTTGTAGCTACTGGAACAGAAAATTAAACATAAATGTACACGAAAGGAAAGTTGGTATGTGATTGAAAACATTTATGAGTTAAAATTAATAAAGCATTTAAAAAAAAAGACGTATAAATTTAGGAAGGATTTTTGTCCATAAAAATCCTACATAAATTTAAACTCTCTTTTCGTTACATTCAGACAATAAATACAGTATATCACACAATAAATACATTCAGACGAATAGCTTTTTAAGTTGAATAAAATGTACAAAAAAAATCATAGCTGCGTAAAAAGTTGAAAACACAATTTTTGAGCCAAATTGGGGAATTTCACGCAGTTTTGGAGTTGAGGGAATCTTCCGCAAACCACCTGTGAGAATTAGCGTCACTTTTGAATCTTTCTAAAGAAAGCGCCTGGTTATTCTTAAAGAAACGATTAAAAAAACTATTTTTATCTAAGACTTTAGCTTATATATAAAAGCAACAATGGCAACAAGTAGTTCGTGGCTTCTTTTGGAATTCTACACTTTAAATATTAAAAGTATTTGACAAAAAGTTATTTAAAAAGCATTAAAAAGAAATTTAATTTATTTTCCCTTTTCTAGAGAGATTTGGTGGGATGAACTTTAATGAAACAAACCTATCACCTGGAGGTCATCTTTTCACTCTATGCTGTCAAATTCAAAAAGTTGTTGCAGATTCTTACCTCACTAGGGGTGTTTCTCACTCCTGTCCTGGTCATAAAAATCAATAAAATGTTGTTGATGTATAATGTCGTTTTAATGTAACACTACACATGGAAAACATAATAGCATGCATTGCTGTTTTGTTATGATTTTTTTAGGAAAAGACAATTTGATGAAAAAAAATAATATGCATACTACATTAATTGCATACACATTAACTATTTCTAAACTAGAAGAAAAACACATGCTGATTTTTAAATGTTGATCTCTCAGTTCCAATGTCAATTTTTGATCACTAGTTTTGTACTTCTCTGAATATTTCTAGGTGACAATACTTAATGAGTGTAATGAGATGGAGAGTTAAGCTTAAAGTTTCGATGCAATCTCAAGTTAAAAAGTAAACTTGACAACCTCACCAATAAAATGCAGTATTTTTTTGTTAGTGCAGCTCTGTTAAGTAAATAAACAAACAAACATTAAGTTTCAATTTACTCGAACATCTGTGTAGGCGCAAGAAAACAAATCAGTTAGGGAGAATAAATTATCGCGGAAACTGGCTGGAAAATGAATTATATTGTTCCTTGCTCGTGTTAATGATATTTTTCATTCAGAGATTTTACAGCTCGCTTAACTGCTTTCAGGCATAGTTTTCCAAATTTACGGCTGATTTACTTTGCTTACTTTTATTAAAGTTATTGTTAAAAGTAACCTAGTTTTCTTTTACTTCGAGATGCGCTTCACGTACTTTCAAGATGAAATCAAATAATTGCAATTTGAATAACACGTAATTTTGTTTTGATGATTAGCTCTGAAGTATGGTTAAGAAAATTATTGAGTTTGATAGTTATACACAGTTTTGAAAGACATTTGAGTAAAATTTTTGTTACAAATTTTTATTTCTTTTAATAAGTCTTAAAAGCGAATATTAGAAATGGCTAAAAATTTGTTTTTACATTTTGTTTTAACTTGATAACAACAAGCTTAAAGTCAAACAAATTGTTTTAACGCAAAAATTCTGGTATTGTAGTTTAAAGCACAAACACAGCTAGGCATTGCGCGAGTGAGGTTAAATACGTGATCGTTTTTCTGGGATAAGGGTTTCACAGAAAAAGGTTCGGTCACGAGACCGGTGTGAAAAATTATCTCCTAAACAAATCCAGAAAAACTGATTAAAAAGTCATAACTTTAATTCGATAATTCAAATAACTTAACTAAAAATATTTTAAGAAAAACTAAGAAAAAAAAAGAGAACTAAAAATTTCTGTCAGTTTCCAAGAAAAAACTTTCAACTTAGCAAACTTACGTTTGCAACAAACACTGAATAAGCATAACGAATATGTTTTTTCAACAACTTTTCGAAAACTGCTTTGTGAACAGGACAAATTGTCTTCTCGTGTGCAAATATGAGCGTATGTGTTGGAATCGTTTTTGCTCTCTCTTCAATTATTTATCTCCATACAAAAAATAGTTTCTATTCAAAAAATATCCGCAATCAACGAATATAAATTGAGTAGTAGTTTTCTATCTAGAAAATGTGCTTTTGATTAGCTATTTGTATTTCACTAAGGATAGCGAATGAACTGCCTACAAAAGGATTCTGAAAATCGCCAGACGCTGGATACGGTTGGCGTGACGAGTCGGGAGTTTAAAACACCTTTAAGTTCTGACAAAACTGTCTTCTTTACCTTTACTCCTACTTCTTGTCATTGCATCAGAGTGCTGGGAGTTCATTAACTACCCCTAGGAGCCGACTATCTGGATCCATCCTCTCAATTTCTTGTACATGTTTTGAGGTGAACGATTTTCATTTGTTTGAGGAACCTTTCTTGCATATGACGCTGTTTAAAAGTGATCAAACGCAATACTACACTTTTAATCTTGATAAAATCAACAGTAATATTTTCTTTGGACTTAATCAGGGACTATGCTTCAGTTTTATCTTTAGCAATCTTTTAATTTTTTATAACTTCTTTATTGCTAAGTGTTCTTGTTGCTATTCAGCTGAGTACGGAAATTCACTAAACACCCTAAATCTGTTTCTTTTGCATTTGTACCGCTAGCTAAATCCAATAAGATACCTTCCTATCAAACAAAAACTGAGATTCGTTGTGGTCAAAAAAAAAGATGAGTAACATATTATTACACACTACGGAAATTATAAATTTTAAATATCGATTGTTGTATGAACAGCCAAATCGGTAATGTTGGGCCTTACTTGCGTGTTCTTCTTCTTTATTTTTCTTTTTTCTTTTTTCGCTTTAATTGAAATAATTATGTTTTTCTTTCATCACTTTCAAAAGTAATCCTTCAAAAGTTCTCCTTTATATTATGTAGCTAAAAAATTCTGAATAACGTTTGTACTTTAGAAAGACAGAAGCTTATTGTGTAAGCGGTAAAATTTCAGAACATACATACGTAATTGTGCAAATATCTAAAAAGGACTCATTAGCACTCGCAACGACCGTTGTCAGTAAAAAACTCTTGAACGGCTTTCAAAAAGTGTGAAACATTTCTGCCATGTCCAAGCGGACACAATCAATTTTCTCCCTCATTTGACGCTTGTTTAGATACCTCACTTCTCAACTATATTACGATAATCTGAACGTGCATTTGAGTCTTGATGAGAATTATTCACTACCATTTTGGAAAGAAACGTGATAAGTATTTCTTACTATATACAAATCAGAGTGGGCTTTTGTACTAACCTCAATTTCAGTGCTCAGTTTTGTACAAACTGGGATTGAACCTGCAACTTTTGTATTAAAAAACCAATATGTTACCACTCTGCAGCCAAGAAATATTTTACCCCCTCATTTAGATATAATCCCTTTATACATCAGAAACTACATGTATTTTTTTCTAATGAACGAATCATTAAAACGAATGACATTTCCCATCTATGTATTAATAACTTTTAATTTTGTAGGTATATTTTTACTTACAGTATTATAAATGTTTATTAATTTATGACATTTTTTCAAGCATTGATTCTTATCTTCTGTCCTCTATAAATTTTGCAGTAGCTCATTCCAGAAAATTATAGTTGTTTGATTTTGAAATTTTACTGAGAACTAAATTTAAAACTATAGATTTCATTCAAAACACGTCATTTTAAATGAAATAACTTTAAATGACTAAATGAAATTTGTGTTACTTTAATTTGTTAATTAGATATTCAAAAATCTTGTATACCCATCAATTTGAAAGTCAAAAAAATTTTAAAGAAAAAAAAATGCAGACACAGTTAATCTGAAAACGGCGGAAATGAATAATATAATCTATAACGATAAATACACGCACTAAAGTAAGGAGTTTTTAGCGCTTTACTATAGCCAAAAATTTCAAAATATTCAATTTTTAGAAAGTTTATACTGAACGCGACGCAGCGCGATCTTTTGCTTTATTTCATATTATTTTATAAAGTGAATTCAATACTTCCTCCGGGATTTAAAATTTGGAAATTTTGAATATAAAACGTGAGAAGAGTCGATTATTGAAGTTTCTGGTGGAGGAAAAGTGTACGTGAGCTGGAGTTTGAAAAGCGGATTTGGGAGATACTCAAGAGGACTCTTGTTGACAGTCTCCAAATAGCGGAGAAGTTCTACTGAATATATTGAAATTGTTTTAAAACAAGTATAAAGTTGATACCTACGGTATATACTTTTAGATAATGCATTTTATTAAGATTACTTGTATTTTGTTTTGTGAAAAAGCAACTACTAGGATTTTCTCACACCCTCCCTCCAATAAAAAATGAGTTTATTTATTATTTTAAATGATTGTACTTACGTTACTTGAATGCCTTGCCTTATAGAACTCTGATTCAAACAGTCGGGTGAATGGAAACCCAAATCCAAACTTTCAAATCTGAACATTTTTCTTCCTTTTGGCCAAATTACGGGACAAAATTTCATAGTGCAATGTGGGGCAAAGTGCTATAAAGGGACAAAGGTAGTACTTTGATTGTGTATTATTAAAATATAAAGGTATTCCCATTACTATTTTAAATATTAATTTATACCTACTAATATTGGAGGCAGTAGCTGTTAATTTTATATTAAGTAAATTTTTATTTCAAATGTTTTGCACGATGAGTCAAGTATATCCGGGGCAAAGTCAAACAGTATATTCGTTTTTATTCAATAATTTCTAAATTGCTTAAGTATTCGTTCATTAATTACTTTATTTGCATGCTTTCATTTAATAATTCACTTAATTTTGCATTTATTCATTTATTTTCTTATTCATTTTTTATTTTATTCACCTATTTGTTTTTTCTCGTGCAGCAAATTTATTTATTTATGTATTGTTTTTGTAATTGTCCATTTACTTATTCATTCTTTCGTTTATTCATTTATAGATTTCATCAAAAATACATTAAATAATTAACTAGAAAATATTTAGTATGAAAAATATTTAATTTTTCCCTTTGCCCCATTAAAAAAAACTAAAATTTTCCCCACTTTTTTGAAATTACAAATTCTAGGCCAAAATCATAAAAAAATCATGTTTTAGTGCTACTGTCACTATAAAATACTTAGTTATTCCTTTAAGTACAGTAATTTTCAAAACAAATTTCTACTTTATTTATTTTAAAAAAATAAAGCCTTATGTATGACACTTCAAGCATGTGGGGCATGAAACAAGTCCCACATTGTCCTACACTGTAATCGACACTACGCTCCTTTAGAAAAACTGGGTGCAGAAAATATACCTTTTTATCACTTTTCGGTAGCGATTAAAATCATGTTTTTATTTTTCACAGATATTAAGGGATAAATGTAAATGCTGATTTTTCCCCATGTGGATAAAGTGGGCAAATAACCGTTATTCACGCAATATTTATAGATGCTAAAAAGTTATATTGTAGCGTTACTTAATCTGCGACCTGTGGGTATCCATGTCACATCGTGAATATTCCAAATGTAAGATGAAATTGTAAATACATATCGTACGAAGGAGTAAATTATGCACTAAGTTTATGTAATATCGGCAGCAAAGTGTAATTAATATCTAAATCGAATCTTTTAAAAAATGTACGGAGAATGACAAGCTTATAGTTATCTTATTTCTGTACCTCAGAACCAGACTAACGTAAGTCCAAAAATGGCGTTGCATTGCATTTTCAGCGTTGTATGTAGAATTTTATTCCGTACTAACCCATGAGAATGTAATTTAATAAAATAAATTCCTTCAAAATTATTTAGAAACGATAAAAGAGCTCGAGTTTCATCCTTAGCATGCATCCGACAATAGTTTTCTCTCTGTCCTGAAAAGTAACGCAAATGGACTTCCGTTAATTTAGCTCTGAAGTACAGATTTTATCTCAGAGTACAGTATGTACGGGGTAAGTGGAAAAACCTAAATTCTACTACTCAAAATTAGAGAAGAAAAATAACAAACTTTATATAAAAACTACCTATCAAAAATGCTAGACATATCAATCATACTCGTAGTTATCATTAACTTTCACCAAACTTTGCTTTAACACTTTAACAGAATATCTCAAAAAATAATTGTAAAATGCATGGTTAAAATATATAAAAAATAATGTCATGTAAAAAAACTTGAAACGTGTAAAGAAAAAAAATCGCATCAATTTCATACACAATTTTTTAAACTGATGATAGATCGGAAAATCTAAATTATTTTGTTTTCTGCTACACTTGCATAACATAAATAAATAAATTAAACAATATTTTTCTTTTAAAAAGGAAACGATTGTTGCACACATCTTTCTGAACTTTTTTTAAACAACCAGATTAAATAAAATAAAGAAATGAATGCAACTATTTTTCTTAAAGAAAAAAGAAAAAAAAACAATTGTTGTACGACTTTCTGGTTATTATTAAAAGAGTTGGATATGATTTTGTTTTTAAGTTAGTTTTAAAAACCTTATACACCAATGGAAAAAAGTACAGTAAACTTTTAAGCTGACTTTTAATTCTCCTGTCTAGACTTTCCTTGCGAAATGTACAGAAACATTAATTTAAGTCAATCACATCGTATGGTCCATTAAGGATCCCTCTATTTAAAAAAAAAAAAACCTTTTATGCGTCTGCGTTTTTAATTTCGATAATTTAGGAGAAATTAATTCAGTGTACTAATTATATTTAGAGTATTTTTTTCGTTTTAAAACGGTATCGATTTGCGATACAACTAAAGGGTTTATACCTTAGCCTTGTGCAGATTCCTATCGGAGGGCAAGGGGGGGGGGGGTTCGGATCTATCCTCCTTCAAAACTTAGAAAGTTTTCTTTTTTGAACATAGAAAATAGCTAAAATGAATCCCTCTACGCTATTCGAAATGGCTTTGCTTGGTTTTCAGAATACAAATGACAATTTAAACTACAGCTGTGTACTTTTCTTTTTAATTATCGAAAGTAGAAGTTTAAACATCGTCCAAAATCTTGTAAGAAAGATAGTCGACCAATGTAATTTAAGCAAAAGATACAATATTATATAGCTTAGGAAGTCCATTTATGAGTAAGTAAAGGGATAAAGCGAATGAGGAAAATTGCCTATTTTGATGCATGAATTAAGTACAAGTTTCATTGATCTAATGCGACAAAAAAGGAACGTCTTTTTTTTTATTCACGTCCATTGTGTCATGTTTTTGACAAGAAGGAGTTTAAGTTTGCGCAAAAAATATTGCAACTGTTTTCGCAAGAGGTCCACTTCCCAGGTAGCACAAATAACGTTTAAACGTTTTATAAACGTTTTTAAGCGGTTGATACAACGTTAATAACCATTTTACAACCTTTATAAAACGAAGTGTGCTACTTGGGTTGTTATTGCTCCACTTTTTACCCAAGCTATCTGTACTCAATTCCTGGAGTGAGAGGTACTTTAACTATTTTTACTTCGGTATGTGGCATGTATTGTAATTAAATCACTCCCTGCTAAAATATGAATATACTATTGAAGATAAAAGTACGAAAACTTTAAGGAATTTAGTAGTTCAAACTGATTTTCAAACAAACCAATAATGCACAAGAAAATTGATCTTCAAGGAAGTATAAATCGTTTATTTATTTATTTATTTATTTATTTTTGACGTTAAAATTATGCATTGTGCTTCAAGACATTTCGTATCAAATACTAAATAAAAACTATTTTTACATTTCTTATAAATCTTACAAGCTTGATAAAAGCCTCGCAAAGTGAACTTTGTAAACTCTGCAACGTTTAGTTAAACTTTAGTAAAAAAAACCTTAACAAAGGCATATTGCTTGTCTTGAAAATTCCAACTAAAAAGCAAGTTAAAAGCCATATATATAAAACAAACGTATATTTCAGCTGATTTGATAAAGTACTTGAATTATTTACCCAATATTTCACTCCTTAAAGTATGATTTGACTGGCTGAAAACAAAGGCCTCGGAGAAATGTTTTGGAAGATAAGCCCTAAGTTAAGTGGAGATATTAATAACGAAGGAACTCTTTTTCTGTCGTTTGACAAAGCCATTACCATCTATTGACTGCTTACTTTTCAAAAATTACATTTCTGTGAAAAGGGAGAATACATTTTATCGTTTTGTTTCTTATCTGTGTAAATAATTGTGTTCGAATCTATCATTGAATGAATAGAGTTAAATCAGATTATTAAGTTTGTTTTAAATTTGAATATACCGTTAGAAATAAAATAAATCTACGAAGCGTTGTTTGAAGTAAAAGAACTTGTTTTGCAATTTTTTTTGAATATGACATCAAAGTGTATTACACTTTTTAAATCAACTTATCTCTACAATAATATCTGAAAATGAAGCTAAGATATAATAAACTTGTTTTGAAATATTTTTTGAATATGACATCAAAGTATTACACTTTTTAAATCAACTTATCTCTACAATAATATCTGAAAATGAAGCTAAGATATAATAAATACGTGACTACAGTAAAATGTACTAGAAACACGAATGGCAGTATATTTTACAGTAAAATTTAAGGACATGATTTTAATTTGCAGAATCAAAAAGTAGTAGTACTGAATTAATTGTTTTATTAAACCAGTCAGTACAAATTGTTTGTGGTCCTGAAAGTAACACTGTAGTGCTTCGACCTGGATTTAACACAACGCTTATTAGGTAACTCCCATTGCTCGTATGCCTTCCGAAGCACTCTTTTTGAGAACGCGTCACAGCACGTTGGATGTCTCTACGGAGCCACTAGGGTCCCTTTTAAGCCAAGGAAAGAGGAAGAAGTCAACCAGATCTGTACTGGGGGGAGGGGGGCTGGCAATGAGGCAAACCTGTGCTTTTCCAAAAACTCCCTCGAGAACAGAACGGTTTGGTGAACACCGGAACACCGGTGAACAATATACAAACATATGGTGAACATTGTTGTCGAGCAATATTGAGTGGCTCATGACAATATGGAATTTCTCCTCTTTCAACCCAACCCTAAATAAGTTCGTCAAAGGTCAAGTGTCTTTTTAGCAGAGCTAGGAAACACCAATACTCTTGTTTCTTATTTGCGAGTAACAAACAAACTCGTTTATCTCTAAAAAAACTGCAAAATTCAAAGGTGGATTCGTATAACTTTGTTGTCTGTTTGTCACCAATTTATTATTGTCCAAGCAGAAAACATGATTGACGGGGCCAAATAGCGCAATTATTTCTGTACAACTAGTCTAGTGATTCCTCGAATGACCTGTAAGGCAAAGTGAAGAAGCGGTGGGTCTCTCGACTCACTACATACTGATTACGAAACGAATGAAAGCTTAGCCACAGCAAAGTTAAATAGGCAATCTTGATTGCGCAATGAAATAATAAAAAAATCAAAGGTTTATAAAAAACAATGGTTTAAATAAAGAAATAATAATTGTTACCAATTTAAATTCAAGTAAATAAATCATTTTTCTACGGTAGTTGTTTCGCTGCTATTGAAAAACTAAAATTTGACGTTTTAAACATCTTGTATTTTGTGATTGATGAAAGTCATATTTTAAAAAAAGATGACGAACACTGCATCTTCAAAGATGAATATATAATCAATAAAATCAATTCTGTTTAAAATTGAAGAGCAAGTATTTTCTGCGAGCAAGCAAATCAGCTTGTAAGTCAGCTCATTTTGGTGTTTTAAAATTATTCATGGCACATACAGTTCTTGTAAGCCTTTTACAGAACATAAGACATTTAAACAAACACAAGAATTTTTATCATATTTATAATGCTTTTCGTAAAGAAAATGCTACGTAAATTTTAACTCCTTCCTAAAATAGTTTTCCCTGCTTTTATAATATGTGTACACAAAGTTACGTCACTTTTTTTTGTAAATTAAACTTCAGTTTATTTTACTTTGAATGAAGTGATTCATATATTTATTTTTAATGCAGACATTATTCAAACATTAGTATCATATAAATATAATATTCATAATGCTAGCATATAGTAAAAATGCTAATATAAAACTGTACGAAAAAGTAATCTAAGAAATTTATGCAAGGAATAGCCGTACTCTTCATTCACTTAAAGGTAAAACAATATGTTCCACACCGGCTACCTGTCAGTTGAAGATATGTATGTGTGAATGTAAGTTGCTTGTAGTCCAACGAATCATCGAAAAAAAAAATATGTTGAACTAATCATTTTATTATAGCATTATTTTTATCATTTGATTGCATGCTTCATAGTTAATTTACGATAATTGTTTCATTTTAGCACTAATTGAAAATAGCTATAAATTTATATTCCCCTAGCTTGACTTATTATTACGTTTTATACAAACACGTTCAACGCTCATTTTTTAATTACCTTATTTTTACCTTAGTCATGCACCTAAATGAGCATCAAAACACATTTTATCAAAAAACATTGTCAAACAATTCTCTAATATAGAAAAAGAAAAACTTATTTTCATTCCCCGTAACAATAATGTCCCAATTACTTGTCGACATTGAAAGAACAAAAAGTAACAAAAACTGCTAAAGGAGTAGGTTCTTGACTATGAAAGCCCCTGTAATCCACATAAATAAAACAAAGAATATATATATATATATTAGGGATGGACCGGATATCCGGTAACTATCCGGTATCCGGCCTATCCGGCTGATATTTAAGTATCCGGTACTTCCGGATATCCGATCCGGCTGACAACTCCGGATACGGATATCCGGGAGATTTTTGCAGGATATCCGGCTAAGTATCCGGTATTGATGTGGGGAATATCCGGAATTGATGTGGGGAATATCCGGAATTGATGTGAGGGTTATCCGGTATGATGTGAGGACCTAATTAAATAATTTCTTTTTTATAAAAATCTTAGTTAAAAATTTCATTGTTTGATAAACCTTTTAGATGATGTAATTACTTTTCATCTTTCCTTTTTACCAATTTTTGCTTC